>BOPP01000041.1:8174837-8186498 GCA_017312745.1 Gryllus bimaculatus
ACGCCGATGGTTTTTAAACGCCGATGGTTTTTAAACGCCGATGGTTTTTGAACGCCGACGTTTTTGTAGAAACATCGATGTATTAACACCGATGTTTTTAGCATCGATGTTTAAGGTCGGTGTTTTATCTTTTCCGAGGTTTTGTTTCTAAATGAAAAATCATGATCACGATAAGTATCACATAAGTTGAAGTATGAAATAATAACTGAATGTAACTCTGTTATTCATATGTTGGAACCAATGGAACGCTGCCTGCACTACCTTCATCGGCAAAACTCTCTCGAGATGACCTCCATGCCCTTGTGTTTCCTCTATCTTCAGATTCATTTTGCACATCCACATATGGTCAACAAATACGCTGTGGACATTGGGTTTGCCCTTTGCCTCCGCAAATTGATAAACATGAACATTGTCAAATTAAAATTTGTTGCACACGAATTCAATGTTAGATTTTTCTAAACCAGCTTGAAAACATCGATGGTTTTTAGTCGATGTATTTTTAACATCTATGTTATGTTATCGATGTCGCATCACTAGTACGTGCTACGACAGCACATACCTATCTCATATTCATCACGGTTACGTATTATGAAATATAGGAACTTCTGTTATACTCACCTTTCAGCCCTCTCTTGGAAATCTCAAATAATATTGCGTCAGATACGTGAAAATATTAATGTTTTGAAAGACGTGTAAGTGAAATGATTTAAAGATCTAATATAAAAAAATAGGTTTTATTCGAAAATGAATCTCTAATTTGAATATTGAAGGGTAAAGGTCCACAAATGAAAATGTTCATGATGTCGGGAAAACTACTAATATTTTGAAAAGTGTTCTTAAGATTATTTAAAAATGTGGTATAGGGAGAAAGAGTGAATTAAGAAATGTCTAGCTTTAACAGTGTAACAGTCAATTTGTAGGAGGATATCGAACACTTTTTGGAACGGTTGGAATTTTCAATATTTTAATTTTTTATGAGATTTTAATGAATATCGTACATACTATTCCATATTATTAAGAAACCTTTATTGTATCCAAGCAAAGGAATTTTAAAAAAAATTGGAGCCCTTCTGAAAAAATCTCGTATTTCACATAAAATTACGCGAAAACTACTCACATTTTGAAAAAATGTCTATATAAAAAAATCTAGTTTTGAAGAACAATGTTAAGAAAAAATCTTATCAATAATAATAAAGTTGGTGGGAGGTCCAAAATATTACCGATTTTCGAAAACTTGTTTCATTTAAAAAAATGCTAATTTTTATAAACACACTTTGTTTTATTCCAGTCAAAAATTAAAGAAAAACGTGGACCCGTTTTGGTAATAATTACGAAAACTCTCTAAGGGATTCACATATAGTACTCTCAAAATTAAAACAGTAGGGCCTGCAGTGCCTGATTAATCAGGGGAAATTCATTTTGCAGAATATTGCGTGGTGTTCTTCAGAAGGGAGACGAACAGACGTTTTGAAGAAAATTTTAAAAAATGGAAATAGTGCATTCTCAACTTTAGATGAAAATTCTCTCTTTCCGAATTTTTTTTCTTTCTTTCATCTCTAGATAGATATCTCGAATTAGATTTTTGAACATTACGTAACTCTTTCTCGTTTACGAAGAATAAATAAAGTCTTATAGATGAATATTCCCGTGATATTGCTGTCTACAAATCATACTCCTAACATTTATGTTACGTCGTTTAGAAATATTTAGCTAGTTTTTTCGCCATTCTGCGTTTTATCACTTCTATTACTTGTTACGATCATGATATTTCTCGAAAATTTAAAAAAAAATATTTTCAACGGGATTTACAAGAAGGGGGCTGAATCGCAACTTGCCCTCTGGCTCAACGTAGTTTGGGACTCCGAAAACTCTTTCTTTGAAAACCAGTAAACATATTTACTTTTAATGGCGGAACGTTTGTTTGAAATAGGGGTTCCTCGTGGATCTACTGTCCCAGACCTCTTGTTTTCTCTGGACACCACCATATTTTTCAGAAGGAAAAAATCTAATTACGTTTTAATAATTACATGAGCTTTTCTAAAATTGCGTACAACTTTGGCACGACAGATAACAATTAGTTACCTTTTGCAAGTAGTAGATGCATCAGGTTTTACTAAGACACAATGGCAGTTTGATTACTCTAAATGTCTTGTGCACTCACTCCATGTGCACTCTTCGGAGTCAAAACTCTTATCATTAACATAGAGCTTTCGTCCTGGATTGCCCAGAAATTTTGGAACGAATTAAGAAGCCATAATAAAATACATCTAATTGCTCTTCGGATTTGCGGAGATGAAACCGTTTACTCCTTAAACTGAAGGGTGAGTAGATAAGGGATCCTAGACTAAAGAATGAATAGAATTGCAAACAATCCCACAATTCAAACTCTAAGACCAGCAAAGGTGTCTAAGAGCATCAACTGATGTCAGTGTAGTTCCTCTGCCCGGGTGGACCTGGGGTTCGAGTCCCGGCGATGCCAGGTTTTAGACATTAGCTAAACAGCAAATTCATGTGCTTTGAGGAGGATAATTCCAGTTGGCGGCTGCTCTCTAGTTTTCCGTGGTTTCTCCGATCAACACCGGGCGAATGCCGGAGCAGTTCCTACAAACGGACCACGGACCGCGTGTGATCTTTCCTTCCTATTCCTCTCCCTCTCCCTTGTCCAATTCTTCCCCTTACACATACACATACACACTAATACATACACACACACACACTAACACATACTACACATCCGCACATGCAGGGAGGGTAGTCAGGAGCTTAATGCTTTGACCCGGCTGGGGTGGTGCTCCGCTTATGGGAGATACCGAGTTGGGGAAAACCACACAAGCCTGAGTAGATAGGCGCCGGATTTCGCCGTCCAGCGGGGAGATCATCGCCACCTCTCGCGGTGAAAATATGCACTACACTTACGGGAATAATGACCTTAGCAGTTGACGCGCGCTCTTAGCACTCGGAATCACTAAACAGTCAATCGATCTATCTCTAAGAAGAATTCTGTAATATAAGTGAATCATTGGATTTTATTATAAACCGTATCGAAAGCGCGAAATCTTGAGGTTTCTGACGGTCTAGCCTTGAGGTTAAATAAATAATACTGATCACTTCAACTCCTTGTGTCAATCATACGTGTGAAATCCCTACTCTCACTATGTTCATGGGAATCGCTCAGGACCGTTCGCGAGATTGTCTAACGTCTTCAACAAACCACATCTTTTTAAGAATGGATGCATAAAAGCCGTATAACGATCGCTAATACATTTAAGAAAGTTGGAGTTGCACAGCCCGCTTTTGAAACCGCCTGGAGGTTACTGAAGTAGGCATGCTTTGTTTGTGGAAGCAGACGCGACCCTCACGCGGGTGGAACGAGGGGGTGGGAGGTGGGAGGGGCGGTCCATCGGGTTGAGCGTCTCGTCTCCGGACCGCGTGGCGAGGTAGGGACGGCGTGGCGTGGCGTGGTGTGGCGAGGCGCGGCGCGGCGAGACGACGTCGGCGCGCCCGCGGTACCGTTACGGGATTGGCTGCGCGTGCCAGTGGGTCAGCGCTCGCCTCACTGGGTTAGCGCTCCGCACCGCTCCGCGCCTCGAAGCAGGCAGTGTGCGCCCTGGCGCCGTAGCTCCCGCACCGCACAGCCTCGCGTCGCCGTCCCTCGCCCTGGCATCGCACCATGGACGCGCGAATGTTGCTCCCGCTGCTGGTCGTCGCTGCCGGTGAGTTGGTGCGTCGGCGACCTCCGGAGTTCGCGCCCTCGCCGACCTGACTACCTGCGCTCCCGCGGGGTTGCCCGCGCCTTCGCGGTCGCTGGCCTATGTTAAGATCGTGCGCGACTACTCATATTTGGGGGTGAACTGCAAAGAAAAAAAGGAGACAAAATGTGATGGCATATAAGTGGGTGTGAATTTCTTGTTGGGTACCATCACGAAGATCAGAAACAGGATTATTCAGTTATTGGCGCTGGCTCGCATACGTCCTAAAAATTAGTCTTGTAAATCGTAAATTGTACCTTGAATTTAGTGCGACACGTGCCTAAAACGTTATTTCGCACCATATTCCATACCAAATCCGACATCTTCTACTAGGGTTTCCCCTCTTATTTCTAATTTTTCCCCTCTCATTGAGTCGGAACGTTCGTTTCAAATGTAGGTAGAGGATGTTATTTTTCTTGCTTCCTTTCCTAGCGATGTGAGCTCCGCTCCCTCCCGCGCACCTCCGGAACAAATTGACCTGTTGTGCGAATCGCGCCGGCTGAGAACCAACGTTCTCAGGAGTTTTCTTTCCCGTCAAAAGACAAATGGGATCCGTCTTTTTCCACGTCATCGGCGACGGAAGAGGTGAAGTAGCGCGGTGGTAAATTTATTTCCAGAGACGCTTCAATTTCTATGCGCTAATGCGGGGGATTGTACGAGGTAATACATACTTCAATCTCCTACCAGGAAGTGAGCTCAATTCACCTACCTGCATGAGCGAGGCAAGCGATTCCATGTGCGCAAAAACAGTGAATGAGAATGAAGCGGATGCTCAGGAGAGAGGGATGACGAAGCGGCTTTGATTTAAACGAACGCGAGAGAAAACGAATAACAGAACACCGCCAATTATGATGCTCAAAAAATATCAATGTCAACGTGATAGATAAGTAGTACAAATTCCGAAGAATGCCATAGAAGAAAGAGTTTCGTTCTTTGGTGATATTGGGCCAGGGATTTTGAAAGGAAAAGCAAGTTAACAATGGAAAAAGTGTGACAATGGTGATAAAACTGGGTATAGATTGTAATGTATGGGCTAACAACGTGCATGGGTAGGTTGGGAAACTACTGGTGAATAAATAATTAGAACGGATATTAGGACGTGAAAAAAAATTCGCGAAATATTGGAATATTTTCTTTAAACCATCTGTTTGATAAGAATGATCAAGTTGATTTTTCTGGTCACGTCAACTGCTGTGGCCATTAGTCCTGTTAATGTAGTGAATGTTTTCGTCGTGGGAGATGGCGATATTCTTCCCACGCTGAATGGCGTAGACCTTCTCGTCAGACTGCGGGGTATTTTCTCTGACCAGGTATCTCCCTCCAGCAGGGCAGAGCCCCAGCCGAGACAAGCTCTAGACTCCCGACATGTGCGAAAGTGTATCGCGTGTAAGTGTGTGGGAGTAAGCGAAGAGGATAAGACCAGGAAGCGGAAGGAAAGTTCGATCACGCGCGGTCCATGTCCCATTTGTGAAATTATTGCTTTCGACATTCACGTGGTAATGATCTGAGGATCCACGGAAAACTACCGGTCAGCCAATTCTCTTCCAGACAGCGGCTGAATACGTACAAATAGACACGAGACTAAGCAATGAAGCTAAGAGTCGAAAGCCCGCCACCGTCGGGATTCGAACCTAGACCCTCCCGGTCGAATCGCTGCAGAGTCAGTGGCTCTGCAGCGAATGCTAGCTAGAAGGTAAACACGGCCGGTGGATGATTATTGGGTGGCAAACTATTCTTCTTAATACAGATTTTTCGAGTACAGTTTAGCACATTTTTATTTCCCTGACCCTGTTGCTTCGAACGTAGGAGATTTGTTTTTTCTTATTGCCTCTCGTGATTCATGGAAATCTCGTCCTGGCCGCGCCGTGCCCCCCTCGCCGAATCCGAGTAACGAGCTAAACACGACCGTTGAACGATTATTAGACGTAACCTATTTTGTTTAATAAATATTTGAGTACGGTTTGGACATTTTTTTATTCATCTGACCCCTGTTGCTTCAAGAAGAGATTTTTTTTTGCCACGCGTGATTCCTGGAATCTTGTCCATATCGCGCCGCGCCCTCTGGCCGAACCCGGGCCCCCGAGGTGCGCGAGGCTCGGGCCACCTGCGGGCGACTGGTCCACGCCACGCGAGAAAGCCCCCGGCGGCGGCGGAGGAACAGCCACCAATTGGGCCATTCGGGACACCAGCGCTCGCCGCGGCGCTTGTGAAACCGCCCGGTCGCCGTTCGACCTCTGGGGCCTCCGACCGAGCCACATCTCGAATCGCAGACAGACCCGCTCGCCTCCGCGCGACCGCCCAAGAACAATGCGGCGAACAAGGAATAGGCGTAATTGAACTCGCGTGATTGGGACACCGCCCGATGAAACTCTCCGGGACTTTTTTACCTAATATCTACCGTTAATGTTGTACACATCATGAGCGGGCAGGAGATGAAACCAACATCGACCAAGTTGTTCAAGACGAAGAGAGTTTGTTTTCAGAAATACTGCTGAAGACAATTAATAAAAGAGTGTTTTATCGAGAGTGCAAGAATGTTTCTTTGCGTGTCAAAAGTATTTTCAGTTGCGACCTGTTTGGACAACAGGGAAGTGAACTCTGCAAATATACTTGTACCGTTGGGAAATAATTGTGAATACTTAATCTATTCATTCTCTTACGTTTGTCACGGCTAGCTACGTGAAAATTTGGGTACATTGAAAAAATTAAAGTTTATAAACCCTGTACATCGGATATATGTTCCAATTCCAATATAACACATTCATTACTGATCTCGTTTCCAAAGCTAGCATTTTTTCAAAGTTAACGTTTAGGCGCTTTATTTGCCTTCTTTGTCAAAGCATACAATTTAATGCTCTTTCTTAAATTAAAGGCATAATTAGAATTAGCTTATTCCAAATGAAATATGAACATAATATTACAATAATAATTTTGTTTATAACTTACAAAATTACAATAAATATGTTGTTTGTTACATTTATATATTAATTTACCTGTGCAATTTAGAAATTTTAAAATAAAATCTGCCAATTTTGTCTACTAATTTGAAACTCGATCTGATAATCGAGTCATATTTGGACTGCGTAACGTAGCACATATGAAATAAAGTGAAATTTAGAAAATTGATTGTCTAAATGTGAACTATAGAAATGGAAACTTCCGGAAAAGAAACACAATCATCAAGAAATACAAAAAACAATTAGAATGGAAACATCCGCGTTCGTTGGTCGCTCGTGTCGCGTCGCGTTGGGTTGCGGGAGCGTCCGAGGCGGCGTCGCGGCGGCAGCGACGCCGACGCCGACGTCGGCGGCGAGCGAGCCACTGACACACTTGGGCGATCGGGATGCCATAGCGGCACGACAACGCACCGGTGCAGCGTTGTGGACATCAAAGGCGACGCTGATGTGTCATGCGAATTAAGGGGCTGACTGAAGGGTGCATCTTTTCATCGTTCGGCATGCACATCAGTTGCTCTGAAACTGTTAACCAACGACTTCCTTTAAAGAAGTTCGTTATCGTCCAGAACGGTACTTCCTTGTAAAACTCTTCCATAGCTGCGATGATCACAACAATTCTATTCGCGCGAGAAGTAAACTCAGCTTTGTTCTATGATGTAATGCATTGAGATTTTACATCTTGGGATCAATAAGTGGAAGCTCGGAAAGTACCACATTTTTTTATACGTTCTTCGCGGCAGATATAAAACAGAGGCAATAGATAACTTTCTTAACTGATATAAAAATTACTTGACTATCAAGAATTACACGGTATAAGAATGTAGCGTATTCTGAGAGATGTTAACAACACACCTGTTTGTTTCGTGTTATAAAGGATAGTTCGCACTTCCAAGAAACTCACTGCATTGCTCTGGGAGAGAGACCTCTCATACTAAGAGGTTATATTGCCTACAATTTACATGGCAATAAAAGAAGCTAAACAAGCTCGATGTGCCTAATTCCAAACATACCATTGAATCCACGTCACTTGGCTTGCTTGCATTCCTTTCGTACAGCACATTTAGGGTCACCTGCATTCTTACAATTCGCCAAACTGAACAGCCCTGCCAATAATCGGAGTGCGGAGCAGGAAGTGCCTGCGCTCGCGAGTGGGCGCGCGGTGCTTAGGTGGGGACTCGCGTGCTGTTTCACGGGTGTGTCGGCTGTTGTTATACGTGGGAAGAACCAACGCAAAGGTGAAGACCCACCGCAGTGGAAAAAGGAGAGGACGCCGCGCGGCTTGTAGATAGCAATTACGTCGACTCCCAGACGTGAGGCCTCCCGTTTACCTCTTTCCACACGCTCTCCAAATGTGCCCTACGTCAGATACGTCTATGTTCTGGAAGAAAAACCGCACGTAATATTGTCTGAATAATATTTCTGTCTTCTTGAATGCTAGTGGGTGTCAAGGGGGAAGAATTCCTTTATCCAATTAGAGGCATCAAATTGTGATATCAATGCTGAGTTTCTAATGCGTATAAAGAAAGAAATGAAAACGTACAGCATGAAGCAATTGAAAATTGAAGAGTGCCATTTGGCACCTGTTCTTGTTTGGTTTCATCGTGTGTACTCTCATTGCGATTTATATCTTGCTACTGCTGCTGCTGCTGCTGCTGCTGCTGCTGCTGCTGCTGCTGCTGCTGCTGCTGCTGCTGTCGTGATCTGATGCAAGAATACCACACGACCAAGTGTCTGCCACTCGGATAAGTGTTCGTTTACCCCAGTACCGGCTGTCAAAAAGACAGAAATATTATTCGGACTCGAGAGGTTACTTTTAGAATGGACATAGTTGATAGCTACTGCTTGGCCGTTGCTGGCAATAGAACTGCACGTTACGACCATACACTCATTTCGTCAGTGCGTTCGTTCACAGCTCGTTTGTAAGTGGCTTCATCTCTCTCTCTCTTGCAATGCCATCGCCTTGCGTGTCGTTCATTTGTTTCCCGACCTGTTGAAGTCCATTATTAGAGTAACTTCTCAGGACTTGTAATCTAGCACTATGCATTATATTGTTTTTTACTACTGTTTCTATCTTCACGGTAATTATACTACAAATTAATTGTGAAACAAATCGGTCTTCATCATAAGTTTGTACTTGCCTTCTAATTCTCAAAACATGTGTAACTTAGATAAAAATTTATTTTTGGAAAGAACATTCAAACGCTAAAATACTGCATTCTTGAAGATTTTCCCCTAATTTAAACTCTTCGTGTCCCAAATTAAAAATTGCATTTTATGTTGTATAATACACTTATCCATGCAACTAAAAATATTACAGTAACCTTCACTAAGCTTTCAGATATTGTATTGTTCTAATTCTTCAATGTACAAAAGCTCATCTTATTACGTGCATTTAAATGCATTTTCTTTAATGTCTTAAATTAATGTCTATATTATCTCATTTAATTGTAGTAAAACTTGTTTTACGATTAGACGATTTCACAATACGTTTCCTTCTGAAGCTAAATTTATAACAATAATAAATTATTATTGTCATTATTTCATATGAATGATTTGAAAACCTTTAAGGCAACGCAAGCACACCGAATATTCACGAACAGGGCCCCTCAGAGAAAACCAAAGGCCTGGGGCTGTTAATCCAAAGGGGCCCCTTTTTCAAGCAAAAAAACTTTCTCCTCTCTCAATTCATGATCAGAATTAATTTCTTCATGCATTAAAAAGTAACTTAATAGCGTTTTTGGATTAGAGATAAATATATATATTTTTCATTTCGAGTGAAACAAATTCGGGGCCCCAATTAAGTCGGGGCCTGGGGCAAGTTGCCCCACCCTCCTTCTGGAGGACCATGTATACGAATTCTTGTCAATTTGGGCGTCAAAGTCCGCATGAGCGCGATTGCCATGATACCGCGCGTTCTGACAGCTGCGGATTAGAACAGCGAAATGAGCGGTTCGCTCAGATTTGCCGCTGTGCAGCACGTTCGACCCATATTTGTATCACGAGTTTGCGTTTTTCGTGATGTTGTGTTTCTAGTTCTGTTTATTTTAAATATTTAAATTTTTTGCACTTAACCTCTAAAACGGATAAAAATTTTATTTGTTCGAATTCTAACTGATTATGCGGTATAGTGAGCAATTTTTCTAATTCTTAATTCAGTTTGGGCTAACTGATCACGTATAAGTTGTGCTCGCTTCCGTTTGCGGTTACATCTCTACTTGCCTCCGTGAACGCGCCTGTAGGAATAAAAATTGGATTCAGATTCTAGAAAAATCGCTCCTACGAGTTTAGCCTCTCCTTATTAATCATTAAAAATCTTAAGTTAGAAAATTTGTCTCTCCTCGTCTCTCACGAGAGCAAAATCCAGCCTTGGTCATGAAATTCGACCACGGTCTAAACAGTGCATTTGTGGTATTCTGAATAAATATTTAAGTTTTTTTAATTAATGTGGAAACACCCATCGTGTTGAATCATCTAAAATTCTGTGACTTTGTAGCAACCAACACCGTGACATAATCGTTAACTTTCACGTCAAGTGGAGACATTCAAAGAAAAGTCTATTATGAAATCAGCGTCTTGGCCCTGTGTTCACACGATCGAGAAAGTGACCAGAATTTTGTTGAGTATGAAATAATCTTTTGTGCGTGCTATTTTAAAGATCGGCAACAAGAAGGCCCTAATTTTACACTTAGGCACATATCATTAGTGAGAATGATTTAACTTTTTTCTATTCTATAGCCTAAGAAAGGTTTCCTTATACCATGCTGTGTTCTTAATTGATGTTCAAGGATGTGGAATGGTTAATGGAAATCTGGAAAAGAAAACTAATTGTCAATGATGGGGTGCCTAACATACCGAATATTTTACTCGTCTTCGTGTTTTGAAGTGAATGCACAACTTGAATATTGTTTTTAGTATTTGGAGACAAAGTAGCAATTTATACTTTCATTATTTCGAAGGTTTCACCCTTGTCAGTAATACGACAGGTACCATTCTCCCTGCTATCGTAGGTTGAGTAAAACTAAATAACTGAACGGTATTTGACAGTTTTATTTTAAAACTAACATATATTTCCTCACGTATTGCACAAAAATTAAATCATAATGATTTAATTACAGATTACATAAAGGCTTAATTACAGATCCCACTGTTCCCGCTACTTAGGTGACACCGAATAATTTTACGTTTTATTATTTTTTCCCACATGTCCCCATGTAAGTCTTACGGGCCAGAGATGTGTGGGGTTAGAAATGGGGACAGAGGGGCAATGTCTTATTCCTTTGTCCTATCTCTCGAACTGCAAGCTAAAGTGGCAATTTTTCCACTTCTTCGTACAAATCTTTGTATTTGCCTCACTATCTGCATCAATATAAAATTTCACTAAGACAACTTACTTGTAATGTATCAAATGATAGCCTAAAATATTTTAACGTCCCAAGCTATGCGAGACACACGCACATATCCATCCACACAGTCATCATGTTAAAAATGTGTTTAGACCCCAAATTTGGACCTCAAATCTTTCAACAGATTCTAATTGTTTTCCTTAATATGTATAGTGCAAGAAAAGTAACGACATAAAATAATAATATTCATTTTCAAGCATCATAACCTAAATTATCGCGGTGATTAGCACATACTGGTTTAGAGCTTAGCTCTTAAGACTCCCCGAAACCTTCGAATCCCGCCTTGGACTGAATTCTTTGCCTTTCGTGTGTCAGACGTGCATGTAGAAGATACCTGAATATCACGAGCGGAGAGCTCTCAGGTTTCATTTCAGCACCGATTCATCAAACCATTCTTCGATCTCATCCTGTTAGGCACTTGCGTATCTGTTCCCCTTTCACTTGGGGCCGATTGCGCGTGCGGTGTTCTCTCTTGGCCGGCGGAGACGACCGCCACTCGACGCCTCTGATGCGCTCGCGGCGGGATGTGGCTGTTCGGCTGCAAGGGCACCC
>BOPP01000041.1:8186542-8208120 GCA_017312745.1 Gryllus bimaculatus
GTCCGGCCGCCGCCCGCTGCGGGGGCGTGTGGCAGATTGCCGAGCGATGTGTGTGGCTTCCTTCGCGCGCGGCTGCTTGCCTAACGGCCGCTGACGCACAGTGCGGTGAAATGAGATGAAAACCCGCGCGTTAGAATGAGTCAGACAGGATTTCGTGTATTCTGGCACGACAACTACTTTGGTCATTAGTCCCGTGAGTGTAGTGCATGTTATAGGTGTTGTGGTGCGTTATCGTTGGCATTTCTAATGAAATAATTATATGCGTTATTGCCAACAATAGGTAGCCGTTTTTGTGGCTTCCATTCAGCAGACAACGGATGATGGCTAAGCCATCGAAAGCTGCTCTTGTAATAAATACTAATGTTGGCAATGACAACGCATATAAGTAGTGCATGTTATTGCCGGGTGGTGGCGCTTTTCCTCCTCTGCTGGGATATGGGATCCGCCGCTGAGCTACACGTTGTTTTTCGGGACTATCCCATCCAGGTACCTCCCCCGCGGAGCACTGTCCCACCTGGGATAAACTCCAAGCTCCCAACTGCTTTTCCGATTTGTGTAGTGTGTTAGAGCATGTAAGTGTGTTTGTGTGGGTGTAGAAGGGAAGTGGAAGGAACAAGAATGAGGAAGGATAGATCCGGTCCATTACCAGTTTTTTAAGCTCCATCATTCACCTGGTATTGATTGGGGAAACCACGCAAAATTACCTATCAGAGCAGTCGGACGTTACAATTCTATTCCAGGCTGTTTAAATTCGGCCCTGTAATGTAAATGGTGACGAAAATTCGCCTCCGTGGGGCTCAAATCTGAATTTCCCTATCTTCCGGTCAGAAACATTGGCTCGTTGGAAGGAAAAACAAAATATGTGATAATGCCAAAACGAAATTTATTGGTTTTATGTTTTTTTAAACATGAAGTACTACCCCTCCTTTTGATAGCGTTGTTTGTAAGAAAGGAGCATGCAAAACACAGCATTAAAGAAAAAAATTATAATAATGTAATTTCAATAGTAACTTAGATCTTGCTTTACAATGCTGTACCTTTTTTAAACCTCGCTACGAAGCTGATATTTTTAGAGAAGCGTCTATTTAATGAGTTATAATTTTATGCTAAATGCAGCTACGACTATCTGTGGCGTGAAAATTATACACAATTTTGAAAAATGTTTAAAATTTCAAAAAACGAAGGTTTTCTTGAATAGCAGGTCCATTATTCTTACGGTTTTTTCGATTAATTATCAACCATAGAATCCGATGCTAAAAACGAACACGTCATAGTTTCGAATTTTTACAAAGGAAGTTATACTATAATACGTATGGAATAAATACATATAAGTTATATAATACATAAAACTGCAATTACTAGTATTATTTAATTCAAAATTCCTAGCCTCCCGTCAAACAGAACTAAATTGTTTATAATGAAAGTAATATGGAGGTGGCGTTATCTGTAACGAACAACTTTTAAATATCCTTACAATAAATTAAATATCTGTGACCCACTTGGAAAACATATTACGTACAGAACTACACATTAAACCCATTCCGCGTGCTTCGGCCCTTTGTAGCCCACTGTGTGGCATCCCCATCCCCTCAACGTCTTTACGTCCCTGCCCCCGCCCCCGCCGCATTGTTATGCCGTCGTCTTTCGGAGCAGCGGTGTGCGGTGGCGCTTGTCTGCTGAGGTGGGCGGCGCGGGGCGGGGCGGGTATTGTGTTGGCGACGCAATGCGACGCGACGCGACGCGACCCGACGCAGACCATCATGCGCTGGCGATTGTGCAGGGTTCATTCAGCGCGCGAGCACCGCCACCCGAAGCGCAGGCGCTTCGCCTTTCGTCACCGGGTGGCCACCGCGTCTCGCTCTCTTGTTCGCGCTCCCAATTATCTCCCAGTCTTCTGACGTATTCACTATTTGTGTAGCACTATGCATCAGCATAACGGTACATAGTAGTAACGCGAACTCTTCTCTTCATTTTTGTTGTCGGGACATCTAGGTGATCTTGCAAACCTGTAGGTACACGTATGTTAACCATTTGATACATCTTTCTCCTTTTTTAATAATTAATCTCAAAACGACCCATAAAATCGCATTGTCTTGGGATCTTGGCTAATGAATAAGAAGACGCAATGCAACGTTATGTAACGGTCTTTATTATGAATCTTAGATTATGCTATCAGAACACATTCAGAGTTCAATGTGATGAAAAATGTGACCGTCACTTAAAATTAAACGAAGATGCAGGCGCATAATTTTATTTTTTCTTGAAAATTTACTCATGGAAAGCAATAGAGAGATTCTTAGCTTAATTGCTTTGTTTACGCCTTGACTTATTCTCGGTTAGAACTTTTAAATATTTAAATTCATCGATGCTACTCCAAACTACATCGAACCGAACTGATTGCAAATACGCTGCAATGGCAAACGAATGTCAAAATATTGATGTAGGATATCTATTTCTTTGAAATCTTCGATCCGTTTAACATCCGTAACATCCTTCGTTCCGTATACAATCAACTCCGTAATAGTAAATTCCGTTATAGTGAACTTTTGCTTAGAGTAAAATAAAGCCACTGGACCAGATCCACGTACATAAATAAGCAGTAGAAGATTTAGTTGCAGTGAAATCTCAACAGCTGCTTAACAATGCCGCACAAGGTGGTTTTCCAAAAAGTAGTACTCACAATGCTAAAGAACACAAATAAAGTTCTCACGTTTGTGTGCACCAAATTAAATATTGCAACAAAAACAGACTTTATGAATTTTTAATAACATAGTATAGTTTACCCGGATGCACAGAACAACAATTTTTACCTCACCAAGACTATAAAAATGTTTATTTTCCGTAACGTAACATGTGAATAGTAAATATTTAAAAGCAGGCCGCATCTTCCTTGAATCCTTGCTTTCACATGTCAGCTGTGTCGTGGCACACTGAGTATGAGATTTGTCAGAACGCGCATGTGAAAATTTGCGGAATAACATATTGAATTGATGTATGTTGTAATGAATAATGCATTTTAAATTCAAAATCGAAACTGTTGATATTCTTTTCCGAGTTCCTTGTTGTCCAACAAATCCCTAGACCCTCTCAAATGCCGTAGGCAGCATTATTTTCTTACAATTTCTGTACGCATTGAAAATTAGTAATAAAGATAGTGAGAAAAAACCAACAAAAATAGGATAAAAATCACCTCAATTCCGCAAACTCACGTAGCACTAAGTGCTTTAATAACTGCCTTGTGAATAGTTTTTGTAACGTCCATGGAAGGGATTGTGTTAACGTGTAACTGAGAGAATTGCTTCAGCTCATCAATGGCAGTTCTTTCCAGCGTGAAAACTTCATCGTTGCGGTCCGCAAGTTGAAAACCAGTGAATTCCGATCTAATTGGGGCATCAGGAATGCGATAAATGAGTTTACCAGAACATAAGAAAACGAGTTCGATGCTGATGAGGATACAATGATGAAGAAAGTGCTGGAACAGGGAAAGTGGCATTGAATGGATTTGAGACTGCACTAAGATGGATGTATTCAGTGTATGGACAATATAGAATTAAAAGCGAAGAAAGCTAGAATATATTGACTTCGCAGTTATTGTCTATTTTACAACACCTCTGAATAATTATAAAAATAAAAGTAACTATAGACTTTTATGTTTTGTAAATATCGAAATTAGTGCAAGTAAAATGTTAGTCCTCCTCACGATATCCGGAGTCGACAGTATATTGGATCTGAAGTTAATTAAGGGAAATTTGAGGAGACACATGAATATTTCTTCATAATCTGTAATTAGGAACAAGATTGTATAGCATGGACCTATTTCGGCGTGTGTCTTGCAAGAACAAATTAGTTTCAAGAGTGCGAGGTAATTTCATAAGACCGTCAAATGTTTTAACCTAGTTGAACAGTTTACACAAAAACCAAATAGCTGCACCTGTGTAATAACGTGCAATAACAAAATTTCTGACCTTCGTGGTGCTACAATATTTTAAATGACTCCGCCAACCTGACGATGAGAAACACGTATTACGTTTATTGTTATTATCAAGTCTCATTTGCAATGAATTCTAAACGCAAAAACTTGGTACCTTGTTTTGAGAAAAACTAATCACATGGTTCAACGTGAATATACACGAGTATATGAACATAAGCTGTGACTGTGAAAGTTCGCTAACTGCAATCTTTCGAGTTCACCTTGAAGTGATCGGAGAGCAACACGCTATCATCTACTGCAGCCAGATTCAAAGAACTTTTAACATTTTCTCAGAATCGAAATACAGTTTGCAAGAGCGTAAATTGACATACATAAACCGTGTTCGCGAAACACTCCCTGCAAATATTTGAGGCGCTCTAGGTATACGAAATAATTATCATGTAAGCAAGATCGCATCCATTTTGATTAATGTCGTTCGACTGTTTATTCGATTTCTGTGTCGGATATTTATTTAATTTATGTCGACAAGAGGCAGTATTCCCGTATTCCTGTGGTTTCAACAACGTTGATGTAGGAGATGGAATTTTAAAGGGGGTAGTGATGATCAAGAGGTTGAGATGTCGATTGGGAGTCATTAGCCAAATATTCACTCGTGGCTGGTCAATATAATCAAGGCGAAGATCCTATTGTTTACAAAAAATACTAATGGACTTGATAATTGCCTTCTTAAAGCTGCAAAACATCTAAATTAGAAATTCACTCCTCTTTCAATATTTTACATCATTCCTATTAATGAAAGTCGGCCTTTCGAGTAATTAAAATCTGTGATTTTACTTCTGAAAACGAATATTGCAAAAATTAAAAAGATAATTGTACTAAAATATTAAAGCAAATCTAATTAACCATTTTTCTAAAACATTCGTTCACATTTTCAGTCAAATTGTTATATTTAGGTCAATTTTGTGCAGTTGGTTGTTTGCTGTATATTATAGAAAAATAACTGACGGGGGTCGATGATGCAAACCATTCTTTTAAACGGGGTCGTTGCAAGAAAAAGGTTGAGACCCCTGACGTTTACGTTCAGTCATTATGAATGGTAAGTCAATGTTTATGTTCAAAGTACATGTTTATGTCATCACATGTGCGTTAACGTCTTCACTGTGAGCGGTACTAATTTGATGACCAAGCCATCGACAATAGCTGTCGACGAAGAGAATGCACGCGCATGCATTACACGCGTGGAGAAAATGAAACCCACGGACGCTCCTTGCATTGCCTGCGGTGTCTGATGAGCCGCCTCGATCACAACTCGGTGAAAGTCAATTGTGTGTCCATCTCTTGGCATCTCTCTCCTATCTGCACAGGGCAGGGAAACATTGTGTTAGACTGCACGTGGCAGTCAAACATACGAGTACCCGTGGCAGTCAAACATACGAGTACCCGTGTCTAAATGGAACTGAGAAACAATTAAAATAAACAAGGTTGGATACATCAAAACGAAGGAATTTTTGAAGATCGACTGGCAAAATCGGGTTAAAACTTTGAATATGGCCACTTAAAGGGATTGTTTGGCGCATTTTACGCTGTAGTTATTGTTTTTAACGCTTTAACTTACAAGCTAAAAATTCTCGGCAGAGCATGTTAAGTACATTTAATTCCCATAAAAAATCTGTCGCACAGTCACTCACTTGTTTGAAAAGAAGAAATTGATAATTTGTTATTTTTTACGAAAGCCACGTGAAGATCTTGAACAGTTACCTAACCATTTCTTTAGCCTTCGTTACTTTTTGTGGATAAAGATAGCGTCATAATGTATTTGTTGTATCATAATGATTTCATCGATGATTGAAGGATCGATGATCGATTAATGAAGGTACATTTATAAAGAAAATTCACCTTTGCGGCACCTTTGATATTTAATTCTAGGATTCTCAAGAAAAGTGCTGTGCGAAAGATTTGCACGGAGAGTAAATATTGAAAGTACATTTCTTGTGGTGGAAAATTTACTGAAGCACTTCTGATTTCGCAGTATTGTAAATAAACAAATAATACGTAATGAATTAAAATATAATAAAGTTTTGAATCAAAGTAATATTCATTTTGCAAGCAGTTATTCTGAATTTTCATTTTATATATTGAAGAATTATTTAAAACAACACGACGAAGTTAAGGAATCCATGCTCAAACCGTCTTGTAATTTGGTTCACGGAATGAAAAGCATTTTCGTTTTTATTAACGTATGCGAAGAAAACGTTAAACATAAACGAAGAAAAGAAATGTGGATCGACAGCCGTCCATATGCAATATTACGTGACGTGTATGAGGTCATATGTTTTTGGAACGAGTAGCGGTTGCATAAAATCAACAACGAAGAGTTATTTGATTGATTGGTTTATTTAGCCTTCTCGGTTATTTGAAACCACGCCGTAATCGTGCACCCTTCATCCTTCATCCTTCTCCTTCTCCCTTCCGCTTCACCCTTCTGCTTCACCCTTCCGCTTCACCCTTCCGCTTCACCCTTCCGCTTCACCCTTCCGCTTCACCCTTCTGCTTCACCCTTTATCCTTCACCCTTTATCCTTCACCCTTTATCCTTCACCCTTTATCCTTCACCCTTTATCCTTCATCCTTTATCCTTCATCCTTTATCCTTCACCCTTTATCCTTCATCCTTCATCCGCCCGCTTGCCCGCTTTAATTCAAAATCATCCGTCCCAAAGCACAAACGCCCATCTAAACCCATATTTCCCGTGTAACCCACAACAGCCAGCTAATCGTTCAAACGGATGCCTAAAGGCGCATACACTCATTCAACCCCTTCTTTAACCACCCGCCCCCCACCCAAACTCCGACCAAAAACGCCCACCTACATCCAAAACGGCTGGCTGAACATCCAAACGCCCGCATAAACATGCAAACGACCGACCAATCCCTCTAAACCTCACCCGCCAGCCGTAACTCTCAAAACAACAGTCTAAACGCCCAAACATCCGCCGAAAGCGGCAGCTCATTTCTTATGGTCGCGACCGACCTACATTGCCCGCCACATCGGTGGCGGTGGGCGGGCGGCGCTTTCGCCCCAGCCGACCGCTGTCCAGCCAGCTTAGCGAGTAGGAGCGCGCCTCCGTCAGAGACCGTTCGTCGCGGAGGAAAGATACACAGCATAAATGGCTGGTTGCGAAAGGAACAGTCGGTCTCCGCCGTAAAAGAAAGGAATACGTTGCTGGCTTCTGAGTATTTAACGGCTCTGAGGTTACAGTGGCCGATCCCTTGTACGTCTTGAAGAAGCGAAACCCTTGTGGTAAACGAAAGGTGCTATGAAAATGGGAAAGTAGTCAAAAGACGGCACTGTTGTAAAATCGACGTAGAATACACGAAGTCTTGACTTTTCTCCAAATATATTAATTTCATTGATACTGCACATACATTTTCGAACAAATGTTTGTCCATAACTGATTTAAAACACAGATAAATAAATATTTTAGATATAATTCACATTTCCACTATCTGGAATGATACTAAATAAATTATGTTGATGTCGATAAAGGACACTAAATAAATGTCAGTTGTCTACATTTGAACAAGCAAAATTGACACGTACTTACGAAGTAAACGTGCAAAGTAAACTTCATCTCTCATCCAGGCACCAGACTTTCTGAAAAATACTACAAACGAACGTTGAAATAAGCACACTAATACCTATTTAGGAGGCGGAAACGACTCGGAAACTTTCAAAACATAACACTTTTTTAACTTTAAGCAAATAAATGTTTCGACACAAGCCTTTGAAATGAATTTGTTCAAGTGAATTCATAAACCATTTTCATTCGTTAAGATTATAGTCCTTTGTTTTTAAAATGTATTTCAATTTGAAAGGAGGACATTATGAAAGGGAACTTTAAACTGACTGTACCAAGAATCGAGATGCCACCGCATAGTTACTTGCAAATATTAGTTTTGTTACTCATTTTTCTTGAAAAACGTGCCAAAACATTTCATGTGTAGAAGAAATATATAAACGTATCAAAAGATATTCTCGTAATCAGTCGTAATCATTACTTCCTTAAAACTAGCAATAAAGATACACACCATCTCTAAGTAATCACGTATTGAAGGAAACCAAGACAAATTATTTTATTACGTTGATGCACAAAAGTTGAATATTGAGTTCATTTTATTGCCATCGTAAAAATTGACTTCCTTATTACCCAAAACCTTTACTTGTGGAATAAAGTAATAAAGATATTTTAAAATCATTTTTGACAAAAATCAATATTCAATGTCAAGTATTCAATATAGATAAGTTTGTGTTTTTGGAAATAATTTCCTGCATATTATACCCAT
Source organism: Gryllus bimaculatus (assembly GCA_017312745.1). NCBI lineage: Eukaryota > Metazoa > Arthropoda > Insecta > Orthoptera > Gryllidae > Gryllus > Gryllus bimaculatus. The sequence goes on from BOPP01000041.1 coordinate 8,194,816, forward strand.
TAACACTCAGCGTCGTCATTTGAGTACTCACATTTCTGGTCTACTAACATTTGCTTCTTTTGCACTTTGCATATTTTATTTCTTCAATAGACGTAGTCATCCTAAACGAACCACATAAGCGTGGTTTGGTATTCCTAAATACTTGATAAATCGCTTGAGCTTTGTACGCTCCTGACCAAGGTGTATTCATGACTTGCGTCCGCTCGAATCTTCTCCTAAAAACGTGCTTAGCTGCCTTTGGTTAAGATCTAACGGTTTTGCTATTTTTTTCTATAAAAAAAGATCATACAAGTAAAAACAGCTGTTGACACTTTAGAGCGCTCAAGTAATACAATTTACCAACAGTACAATTTAGTACAAGTTTCTAGTTTGTGAAAATACTTTTCAACATATTATTAAGTTCTCGTGGTTTAAAAATGTTTTGAAATTTGAATTTATATTTAAAAGAATTCAAACTTTGTTGGTCATATTTCTTGCTAGACATATGTAGCGTGGTTTGATTCTCTTTCTTTCATTTATAAACGAAGTCAGATCGCCAACAGTGTGGTGGTTCCTCGGGTCATTAATCTCTAGCAATTGTATGGTAAGGAGTGAAGTGGCTCAGGGCACAGCGCGTTGACCGCATTCGGGAGGCACAAGTGCAATCCGTCTGCCGGTCATCCTGACCGGGGTTTCTGTGGCTTCACTCGGTCATCCAGGCGAATGCTGGGATGGTTCTACTCAAAGGCCACGACCGCGAAACCGGCGTCTCTAGCCCAATTCGTTGACTACGTGAAGTCACGAAGGTTAACCAAATTCGAGACATTGCGAGAGACCGACTAGAAACCCCGCGAACTAACGGTACCGAGGCAAATTGCCCTTTACGAGATATAAATTAGCTAAATGCAAATACAAAAATCGCACGGCATTTCTATTCCGGGTGTTTGTGCGGAGAGAAGCGTCTCCTTAGGAGCGGATGGACCGAAGAGTCGAAAGAGGGATCAGGGCTTTCGAATCCTCCGGTGCCTCAACTAACCGCCACTTACGCGATTTCTCGTCACCATCTCAGGGCCTTTGGCGTCACAGTTGCTGAGGCGTAGCGACAGGGGACGGCAGTGTCAACGCACATAAGGAAGTCGATAGTCCTGGCACCTCCACTGCAATTTACCATTAGTCGTTCGCGCGGGAAAGTGAAAGTGACTTCGCACACCTTCATACTAGGGCCGTGACCCTAACCTTGAGTACTTCCACGGGCGTATGTTGAATTGACAATATACCGATGTTTCGTCTGTAATCTTGCGATTCGAGATCGAATATACAGTCAAGGTTTTTTGTGTGTAAAACTAGTGTCGGTCTCCTGCATTATTTCGAAAATAACAGTGAAACAGAAGATTTATCATTCCCCGCTTTACCTTTCTCTCGTGTTTATGAAAACATAGTATTATTATTCATTAACAAAATGAAGATCATAGAGCCACAGTATGAACTACGGCCACTGAACAGATGAAAATTAACCTTTTCTTAGAAATACGAGAATAACTACTGAAAATTCTTTGTACCAAAACACAACAGCATGTGATTGGAGGAGAGGCTGTATGTAATGTACGGACAAATCTGGAACAGTTCACATTGTATCATGTTTATGGATCATTGAGAAAGTTGAAACCTACAAACGGCTGGGGCATTAAATAAGTTTTGTCGTGCGTATGACCGAGATTGTTAAAGCAGTAGTACCATAGCCATCTCGGACCGAAGGATCGCGGTTTCGAGTCTCGCCTCGGGCATGGTTGTATTCGTGTCCGTCCTTCCACTCCCTATCATCACCATATCACGTCATCTTTAAAGTTACCATAACGTGAAATCCAATAGTGGTCGCTAATGACCTAGATGTTAATGCGACCTTAAATAACAAAACAAAAAAGGTTTGACTCGTTTTCGCGCAGGACGTATCATGAAGGGCGGCCGTTGACCCTCGCCGAGGCCCTGTCAAAGGTCCGAGAACTGAAGTGCAACCGGACACGCGAGCGCGAGTTGATGAGTTGTGACGGGGAAGCGGAGCGCGACGAGTGGGGAAGAAACGGTCGGACCTTCAGCCTCCTCTTCGTTTCGCTGCTCTCTAACAGTACTCTCCTTCCAGTGCGGGAGGTCCTAGGTTCGATTCCCGACGTTAGTATTATTGTCGATACTAGAGAGCTAGGTCGAATTCAGTTGTTGGAGCGATCGGCCGCTCTGATCCCTATTTTTCCCTGGTTTATCCGATGAACGGGCGAATGCCGGAGAAGTACCCTGACGAACGGGTCACGGACCGCGCGCGATCTTTCCTTCCTCTTCCTTACCCTAACCATACCCCTTACTTACACACTAATATTCACTACGCTACCACACACCGGTAGACCGGTCGGAGCTTACAACTTGTTCCTGCTGGTGGGAGATAGCTGGTTGGGGAGAACTCCGCCAGCCGACGGGAAGGTAAGCGCCGGATACCACAATCCAGCGGGTAAAGATCACAGCCATCTCCCGAGAAAAAAATTGCACTTGCATTTGCAATTGCAATTGCATACGTTTAATTTCAAAATTATTATCATAACGAAAAATTAATGTACATTGTTGTGAATTTTGAGGCATGCGATTTGTTGGCATACGACCCCTGTTTACAATTATAAGCCATCGCTACTTGCTCTAGAAGATGCAAAACGTGTGATTGCCACGGACACTATTAGTTAATTTGTATTAAACTCTGCAACAAAAACTAACATATTTGACAGTTACGAACTGACAACGATTAATAAACCTATACGAGTACTAATGAAAAATGTCTTAAGAAACTAAGTCATCTTTGTCACATATTCAGTTCAACACTCGTTATTACAAATGCAATAATTACAATTACAAGTATATAATACTATTGTTATTATTATTCCGTCCTATTATGTATTTCAAAAACGTCCAGTCGTTCTAGCCTGTTTCAAGCTGTTACAGGAGAATGCGCCAAATAGATGTGTACTAAATTTATATCTGTACTCAAATGTACTAAAATCGTATCTTAATTCTGATAGCACATTTTCACCTACGAGTAACCACATTTGAGACGGATAGTATTTGTGTGGTCGCTTATTAACAGCTTATTTCTTTCTTCTCGTGGGAAAATAGATGTGAACCTTGATATAGTGGTTGTAAAGCAGGATGGGAAACGTAATCTGAAGCATAGTCATTGGCAACACTACGACGCTAATAAAAGTAAGAAGTGAAGCAAAAAACAAATCTCGAACTCAAGATACTTCCTGGTTGGAACGTCGGGTTTCGCCCAGGTTGGCAGGTCGTTGACCGTTCACCACAAGACTTATGCCGAACCAGGAATTGCATAAAAACCAGAATTCCTGCCTTCAGAGGCATGAGAACCGTTGGCTTCGCAGCACTGAATGACACTAGCCAGCTTCTGCTAAACGTTTGACTAATTCCCCCACATCCGGTCCCTGCAGAACATATTTAATCATTGAATGATTTACTTCAGCTAGCCTTACGTTTATCAGCTGACGCTTCCTGCTTCAGTTAATACCCCTGGCTTTTTTTTATTTGTTTTTTGACACCCAAGAACCCCTTGCCTGTAGTCTCTACTTCCTTACCCCGCTGGGGATCATAAGCCTATTCGTTGGCCGAGCACTTACTCCTGCCGCATATGGCTCATAAGCCCGGATCGGCGCTTAAACGCTTTTACAAGTCGGTAGGTATAGTATGGTGGCGGCCAGGTGACGCTCACATGAAGCCTATGGAGCTTTTTTGTCTCCCCCTGGCACGCAGGCAGTCACGTTCACAACATTCGGGCAGGGAGAAGTCTGGGACGGAATGAAGTATTGAAGGAGAAGCATGGTTTGGGTCAGGCCCCACCATGTTACAACACAAAAGCAAAAATCCATTCGATTCGAACCCGCAAATCCTACAGTTCCCTGCTACCGCTGTAACGTCTGCGCTGCGGGGTCCGGCAGATATTTATTTAATATAAGGCGTTAATAGTTCTGCTCGAATACGATATAGGAGGAAAAATGAAAAAGAAGCTGTGAAGTTCGTGGCAGAAATATTTTCCAAGTTTTTGGCTCTTTATTGTTACATTAAGAAGTGGACATTAATTTAGGAAATGACGTTTGCAAACTTCGGTAATGGTAATATGGTAATAGTTGTGCAATAATGAATTTGATCAGTAAAATTTTAGATATAGAAAGGAGCACAAACGTAAACGAAGTTTCTTGCACAATTTCATTATTCCTTAAAATATGTTTGCCCATATTTTTGCCGTCACAAGTTTTAAGGATATTTAAAGAGTGATTTAAAATAAAGAGCTATTTACTATTCAAGATTTATAATAATCGGACAATTTAAATTCCTCGTTGTTTTAGTACTTAATAATATATTGAGTTGTTCTCGGATATTGTATGGAACATCTTACCATCATGTGTGTCATATCATCTGCCGATTGTTCATGTTCTTGTGCTGGCCTTACCTCTTCTCCTAATGTGCCCATTGCTTAATAACATTGACTTAAGGACACCAGCACTTTATCATCCATAAGTGCTAGATATAATATTTAATTGTAATACGCTAAATGTAATACTTCTTGGAAGAGAAATGAGCTTCTCGAGGTAAAAATATATTCTGATTTGAAAAATTGAAAGTGTATAAAACATTATCACCATAAAAATTGTAATTGCTATGATATCTACAGACCCGCCTTTTCACACTCTATCAAAAATCCTAGAAAAAATAATTCCTAAAAGACTAAATTCCTATCTGAACAAAACCCAAACAATTCTAATGCACCAGTTTGACTTCACTAATAAAGTTTCAACTTCTCATCAATTATTAAGAATTGCGAAGCACATATACACTGCATTTTTGTTAAAAAAACCCCATAGCTATCGTTTTTGACATTTCGAAAGCATTTGACAAAGTGTGGCATTCTGGCTTACATTCAAACTTATAGCTACTCCCAACAATCTAATTAATATCATTAATAAATTACTTTCAGATAGAACATTTTCAGTCACAGTAGACAAACACATCAAATCCCCGCAGAAGTACAGCAGGATTACCATTGTCCCCCATGCTTTTCAACATATACACACCCGACATTCCCATAACATCACATACATACATCGCGCAATTCTCCGATGACACCGCAATTTGCATGTCCAATCATTCAAGTTACTTAATCTGTAAACAAATTCAAACGCCTCTAAATAAAATTGATGAATTGTCTGTCAAATGGAAAAACAAACTCAATGCTACAAAATCATCCTCCAATATATTCTCATTAAGAACATTTTCAACCTCAAATCCACTCCAAATAAACAATCAATGAATTCCATGACCCCACACAATCAATCTGTCAAATACGTAGGGCTGAATGTTGATACGACTAAATTGGAAAAATCACGTAACAGTAAAAGCGCAGCAAGCCAAAATGAAACTAATTTAGCTGAAGCCACTCTTAAATCGCAATAGTAAGCTCTTATGAAACAACGCCATCACCATTTATAAATTAGACCCCTAATACTTCATGCATATCCTATCTGGATTAACGCCTCCAAAAGTAACATCAATAAATTACAGATCATCCAAAATCATTTTCTCAGACTTGCCTCTCATGCACCCTGATTCATCTCATACATTCAACTTCATAAAGAATTGAATTTACCCCGTATAATTCACCATATTAAGCTCCTATCTAACAACTTCTCCAAAATAAACACAACCCAAGCCACCCATTACGACCTAGCCACCACCTACCAGTTCCCAACTAGAATAAAAAATAGATACCCATTATATTCATTCCTCAGCATATTTTCAGAACTGAATTAATTGCGTAGGTGCTCTTTGAGTTTACTATTCATGCGTAGTTAGATATAATTGTAAGATAAGCGTTTAAGTTAAATATTAAGTCAGAAAATACATATGATGAAGTATAAATAACACTGAACTAAGAATGTTCGTTCATTAATAAATATATATTTTAAAATAAATCTTGAAAATAAACGAATGTAAGTGCAACATAATATTTTAGTTGAATATAAATAACTTTTTTGTGAACGAGGGAATTTATTCTGCTGTAGGTGATTTGTACAGAAGATGATTTTGGCGCAGTGAATGACGTTTCGGATGCGTGTGTAACGTATTGTTTTTGTCCCTTTGTTGTTCATTAGCTGAGAGAAAGTTGATCACGTTTTTATAGATGTCTTGGCAAATTATCTAGGAAATGATTTGTCATACTTCATGATGCAACATGTTGCCAGACACCGTTGGTTTTAGCATTATATGCTCGCGTGTCATCCGTCTGTTGCTACATCAGGAAACATTTTTTCTTAAACATCACTCCAAAACTTTCGATTGTTTTTGTTTAAAGTATTTATGTCATGGGTCTTTGGGTCTTGTAAGGCTTTATTGCTTCTTCGTGACAGCAAGACAGGACACAAAAAGAAAATTTTACTCATAGTACATGTCAATTTTGTCAATAAATGAAAAAATACAATAATGAATGAAATTTATACCAAATAATTAATATAAATATCAACAAATATATAAAATTGGTATGAAATGTTAATGATTAAGTAAAAACTGAATCAAAATTTTATTCCTGGAAAAATACGTTTAAAAATAATCCTACGAATAATATTTTTAAATACTTTTATTGGCATTTGGATGCAACCCTTTCTTTCCAGTAAGATACTTGGAATCGATTGATGAGTTTCATTGAGAACAGGGGTGTCCAACTTGTAATGTTCCAAGGACCAGAACTGTAATATTTAATGGTTGGTTGCGGGCCATATTTTTTACTACGCGGGCGATCCGCACATGATCTGGTTTTGTTGAATTCTGCAGTTGGCTCAGGTGCTCTAAAACATGGGGGAGGGGATGAAAACATGCTTGATATCAGGCCGTAACATGCATAACGCACTGAAACACGTAGGGATGTTTTGAGTTTCTGAATTTACTATCAAAAATGCTTAAATCTAAACTTACCTTATTTTGACATTAATAGGATGTTGACTCTGACAGGGTGCGTGCACTAGGCACAATATTCTCGCCCGACATGGATGCAAGGGACTTTCACGTTTGTCTAATAACCCTTCGCGGGCCACAATAAATGGCACTGTAGGCTACATGCGGCCCACGGGCCGCCAGTTGGACAGCCCTGATTTAGAAGTAAGCGGTGAGAAATTAATACAAACCTTCAAGAATAGAACGAAAGCCTTATTTCAGTGGATGGCAACTCGTGGGAATCTCCGCTGCCATGTGCTGCTTCGCGCGAGTGAGCCCTTGCAGCGGCCTTGCCACTGGCGACCCGCCCCTCTCCAACTCTTTCACCACAGGCGCTGGCGCCCTCTTCCGGCGGCGCCCATCGCTTCTCGGTCGATTAGCTCTCCAACCGGCCCCGCCCCACATCTCCCGCGTCGTCTCCTCCCGCTCTCCCGGCATGTCGATTCCCGCTTCACCCTGGCCCTGAGGCGCCTGTCCCAGCTCGGCCATTCCGCCTACCCCTCCCCCGGCCATTCTGCTTTTACTCCTTCCGCTCGCCCATCCAACCTCCCGCAGCTCAGCTCCTCCCCGTCCCATCCCCTCCTACCCGCTCTAGCCCACCCTGTCTCGTTCGCCCACCTCGACCCGCACCCGCCCACCCCGTCCGCCCTCGCACCACCCCGTGCGCTCCCGCCACCCCGTCCCGCACCCGCCCCACCCCGTCCCGCCCTCGCACACCCCTGTGCCGCTCCCGCCCCCCCCGTCCCGCCCCGCCGCCCCCACCCCTGCCGCCCCCGCCCACCCGCACCCCCCGCCACCCTGACGCCCCGCCCACCCTCGCCGCCCGCCCCACCCTGCCGCCCCCGCCCCACCCTGCGCCCGCCCACCCTGCCGCCACCCCTGCCCCCCCACCCTCGTGCCGCCCCCGCCCCCACCTCGTGCCGCCCCCGCCCACCCGTCGTGCCGCCCCGCCCCACTCCCGTGCGCCCGCGCCCCACTCCGTGCCGCCCCCGCCCCACTCCGTGCCCGCCCCCGGCCCGCCCCCCCGTGCCGCCCCCGCCACCCCGTGCCGCCCCGCCCCACCCGTGCCGCCCCGCCCCACCCCGTGCCGCCCCCGCCCCACCCCGTGGCCGCCCCCCGCCGCCCCACCCCCCCGCGTGCCGCCCCCGCTCCTCTGACCTCTCGTCGCCCGCCCCGCTGCCGCCACTGCCCACCCGTCCGCCCGCCCAACACGTCCGCCCCGCCCCACCCGTGCGCCCCCTGCCCCACCCCTGCCGCGCCGCACCCGCCTCCACCCCTGCCGCCCCGGCCTCCACCCTGCCGCCCCCGCCCCGCCATCCCCTGCCGCCCCCGCCCCACCCCTGCCGCCCCCGCCGCGCCCACCCCTGCGCCCCGCCCCACCCCGTGCCGCCCCCGCCCACCGCCTGCGCCCCCACCACCCGCCGTGCCGCCCCGCCCACGCACCGTGCCGCCCCCCTAGCCGCCCCGCCCTCACCCGTCCGCACCGCAGTGCCCCCGCCCACTGTGCCGCCGCCCACCCGTCCGCCCCCGCCCCACCCGTGCCGCCCCCGCCCACCCTCCCGTCGCGTCGCCCCGACCGTCGCCCCGTCTTCGTCGCCCCGTCTCGTCCGCGCCCGTCTCGTCCCGCCGCGCCTCGTCTCGTCCCGCCCGTTCGTCCCGCCCTCTCGTCCCGCCCCGACTCGTCCCCGCCCCGTCTCGTCCCGCCCGTCTGCGTTCCGCCGCCGTTCGTCGCCCGTCTGTCCCGCCCCTCTCGTCCGCCCGTCTCGTTCCGCCCCGTCTCGTTCCGCCCGTCCCGTCCGCCCGTCGTTCCGTTCCCGCCCCGCCCACGCCCGTACCCTCCTTTCCTGCCGCTCGCACCTCTGTCGCTACCCTGCCCCTCCGGACACAGTCCCACCCCGCCCCGTTTGCACGCCCGCTCGCCCCCGCTCGTGCCGCCCGCGTTGGGAAAGGCACCGCTTGGGACAACGCGCTGACAAAAACGCGAGCGCACCGCGCCCGGCGCCTCGGCCCATCGCCCGCCACGCGCCGCTCCACTGACTCCCTCCCCTCTCCTCCCCTCCCCACCCCAACCCTCACACCTACCTCGCGCTTTCTCGCGGAGCCAACGCGCGTTGCGCCACGCGCCATCAGCGTTCTCTATCTCCCCACACCTCGCAGCCGCCGCCGCCGCCGCCGGCGACACCGGCGCTTATCTCGGTGCGGGATGATAACAGCGTGATCTAAGGGAATCGCCATGGGCCGGACGAGGAGACCGTCGACCCACCGTGCTGCCACCACAATGAGGAGCATTATAAACAAAATAGAAGTGTGTACATATCATTTATTATCAATATATGCAACCTTATACAATTTAAAATATGTAGAGTGCCCCTATGAACGATGCAGCAATATAGAGTAATTGCATAACAGCTAGGGCCAGATTTAAGTAGGGCGGGGCCCCAAGCACAAAATTGTGTTGCCCCCCCCCCCCCAAAAAATAGCTCAATCTTTATTAAATAAAAAATGTATTATAGTACAAGTACTTTCTGTACAGATACAAATGAAAACTGATAATTTTTTATAGAAATTTTTACTTGTGTTACATTTTTTTACATTAAATACATTTTACATAATTTTTTTAAGGAAATAAAGTATAGTTAATATTATACTAATTTAACATGTAATAAGTATTTTTTAAAAATGTTTTGAAATTGTACATTTTGTTACACAGTAGACTACTTGATTAACAATTATTTCACAGACAAAAAAATATGGTATGCGTATTTTTCCGAAACGCGGGGCCCCTGGTGAATGGGGCCCTCAAGCAACTGCTTGTTTTGCTTGTAGGTAAATCCGGCCCTGATAACAGCGTACTATTACATTGGCTTAATGCACCCAAACAAAGAAACGAATGGTCTCTGTTAATGACCAGTGTCCGTTAAGAACAATCGAAACAAGTGAGTTGTTGCTAAAGTTGGTATAGGAACTGATTACTTGTGGTATTTCTTGTTTGTATGATTTTTATTTAAGTAGATGGTGAAACTAAAAGTATTCAACACATGGTCGGTAACATAATTACAGACTCAGTATTTGCTATCTGTGGACCTCGCGATGTTAATAACCACGTGTCGACCTGTAACATAAATCGGTGATACAAATTATTCTAATGCTACTAAGTCGCACATTTCTTCACTTCATTTTGATATGACAGTTCATTTTAATGTTATTGCAAACTAGGTTTTCACCTCTGCATGTACCATTTTTACTCACAAAAAGACGACAAATGGCGCTCAAGTTTTCTGCAGAAATGAGGACATGCTCACAACAGTTCTGCTGAACTAAAATGTACAACTTTCAATAATGAATGCTTTTGCGGCCAAATAATTGCAGCTCCAGAAAAGCTGCGAACAGACCTACTTTACTCGCGTCGCAATTTTCACAAAATGCAATAATTTAAGAGATGGAGAAGGCGGCACACACTTGTTTCTTTCAGTGGTAGTGTTGTTCTCTAAGAGACCAGACTAGTACATTATTACTTGTCATGTAATTTGAATATATGTGTGAGTAATATAAAAAATGTAAAAAAAAAGAATATCTTCAGAAGAAGGAAATGGTGGAAATGCCCTTTTTAGCTGTACTGTAGTCGCGTAAACATATATGATAAATATAAATTATTTAGATAAATAGTAAATACTAATTAAAATTTAAGTAATACAGGCAGAATTTCAAAATAACTGTAGATAAATGTACGTTATTATTTCATATTGAAATAACGTATCCGTAAAAGAAAATAACACTTCTATATTGAAAATAAACCTTTCAAGTCACGAATTATATTTTTCTGGACTCTGACTTACTTACAATGCGGATAAACCAGCAGATTTGTGCGCGCGTTTTTGCGTCTCAAAAAGAGTTAGCGAGTTACAGAAAACTTTCTGTGCGTACAACAAATGTTAGTCGGCCTGGATAGGTTGCTAAGGCTGAAAGGCCGTGCCTGTCTTAGCTTTAACAGTCGCAGGTTCGAATACCGTTCTGGTCAAAGATGTTTGTGTGTGTCCGTATACGTGTTCCTCTACCGTTGCCCCAAAGTTAGAAAACCGATGTTAAATTACAATGGTAACTATATGAAAATAGCGGCTGAAAAGCGTAATAATGAGCGTAAAGCGAAATAAGTAAAAGAAAAAAATTAAAATATAGACACAGTGTACGTCTACCGATATTTTTACGGCAGTACGTTTTTTCCCCTCCGCGTTGGCAGAACGTCGCGTGCTGTGCCTCGCTCTGACTGATTGTGCGCCGCTTCACACGCGCGGGGGTGGGAGGCGACGGGCGACAGGCGACGGGCGCATTAGCTCGGCGCTGTGGAAAGTAGTGGCTCGGGAAGAGTGAGGTGGTTCCCGTTCCAGTCGGGGATCGGTCGCGAAGTCGTAATGAGGTCAGTCGAGCGCCACTCTGATACGGAGACGATGTCGCGAGTGGCGATATAATGGCAAGCCTCATTCTTAAGACGATTCATCTCCAGTGCATGTGAAATTGATGTGCGAACACAGCTCTCTTCTTTTTCATATTAACGCGCGAATTTTTTTGTTATTAAAAAGGAAAGTTTAGAAAAAATATTTTGACCCCGGCGATCGTGACACGCGGTTTCTCTGGTTTGTTTTCTGTGCGCGAAACAGCATTTTTTCATCCTAACTAATAGCGAGCGAAACATTGAGAAGTGTGTGCGAAACACTGCGAATCTTGTGCGATATATTTTTTCGCGCACAGATTGTTAAAAATAGTACTCGCACCACGTGCGCGAGGGCACTCGCGGGCTTGTTTTTTGTCTCGACTCGTGCGTGAATCACCGGTTTCGCGAACTTTTTACGCAATATACTATTCTATTGAGAACTATTATTTTGCGATTCGTTCATTGCAAGTATATAGCAAATAAACAAATTGAGGATTGTTCTCCCGAAACTGCTTTATAGAATTGTTTAAGGTATATGATAAATTTTCTTCGGATAAACGTTGGGAAGAAAACTTTTCGGAAAACTTTCTGGGAGCACAGTGGAAGTTCGGATAGGCAAGTCCTGGCAAACAAGTAAATTATTCCCAAGAACTCTAGGCTCTAAATATTTTTATTTAAACTTTTTTGTAATATGGGTTTCATTTTAATCGTACTCGAGCTATAAATTTTAAATGCTCTACAATTGTACTTGCATACTCATATAAACACTCACTACTGCTGTACAGTCACTACTGTTGTGATTGTAGAGGGAATTATTGAAGAAGCATTAAGGCCAAGAAAGATTACCTATCCTTGTGAATGTCGATTATACGAACGTGTATCTCCTATTTCTCTTACATCTCGTACATCTTGAAGACAGAAAGAACGAAAACGCATAGGAACAGCGGAGAGCTCACGCTAATTGCACTTGCAATTAAATAGCATTGATTGATTGTTTACAGGCACCTCAACTCCTATGGTTATTAGTCTCGTTAGTGTAGTGAGCGTTTTTTTGCGGGAGGGTCCTTCCCCGTCGGTTAGTGGCATTAGGCGCTGAGTTATCCGTCGGCTTTCGCGGGATTTCCCTCTCCAGGCATCTCCCCAAGCGGGGCACCACTCCATCCGGGACAAGCTCTGAACCCCCGACATGTGGTAGTGAATGCATGTTAGTGTAAGTGTGCGTGTGTGTATGTAAGTAAGGGGTGAGGATAGGGGAAGGAAGAGGTAGAAAATATCACGCAAGGTCCATGGCCAGTTGGTTAGTGTATTGCTCGTACAAGTTTTCTTGATACACGAGCTAACTCGCCCTCAACCAGCGATGAATAGCACTGGACGTTGAGATTCTTAGGTTCGACTCGGAACGGCACGTATTAATTTACAATGCTGGCAACAACAACCTCGTACGTTCAAAACAATTCGCATTTCTCGAGGCACGCATTATGTTTATGCCTACAGTTGGTACGCCCTTTTAAGCCGTGCCGTAGCCAGAGCCTTCCTCTCTCCGCACCCCTCTCTAGGAAATATCAAGAAAACTTGCGCGTGTAGTACTGCCCCATGCATTCCACTGGTATTGATTGGAGAAACCACGAAAACTAGCGATTCAAATATGAATTTGCAGAGCGAGTGTGCAAGTACGATCGTGGGTCCTACCTATTGGCCAGCCCACGCGCTTGCTGCGAGTGTCCACTGGCATCGGAGCCTCCGCGCGCCGCGCTGCCGGCCGTCGGGCTTTCTGCGCGTCCTTTCGCTGCGCGGGCGGGCGGACGCTCGTTCGCGCGAGCCGCGCAGTGAAACCGCGTGGCCGCGCGGCGCGCAGCGGCCGTGGAAAC
>BOPP01000041.1:8208135-8234597 GCA_017312745.1 Gryllus bimaculatus
CCCGCCCCGCCCCGCCATACCCACTCCGCCTTTCCGCCCCGAGCCGGTTTGCGCATTTTCCAGCTCGTTGGTCAAGACAGACGCTCGCGTATGGCAACTGGACTTCGCTCTGTGCACTGTATGGCTTCGAATGTTTGAAGCACCTGGTTTCATTAGCGCTTTCCCGGCAAATTTATTCAGGAAGCTCCAACGCAAATACGTGCTCTAGGCTATTTAGTTAAGATATCTGGAGGGAGATATTTCCCCAACGAAGTGTGAGTCGGCGCTGGGTGTTACCATCGCGCGCGGACGAATCATCTTTACATCCCGGGATAAAACATGCACTTAACTAACGGCACTAAGGATCAGAGACGTTTTTTGTGTTCTGAAACATTCAATCAATCGAATTTGATTCCCTCTTACATATTTTATGATAATTATGTATATATTTATATTATACATTTACCTCATTGGATGGAAAATCACCGCAAGACTCAAAATTTCTTTATTAATGTTTGAAGGAAATGTAATTAAAATGGGTAATTTCAATTTATTATAAAAGGGATTTATTGTATAAAACCATCGAAATTAATTTGACACTTGGAAACTAAACAGTTCTACCAGAAAAGCAATCCTTTCAAGATTTCGAAATAAAATGACATACTTTTTGAAAAAATCAAAAAGCTTATGTTTGTAAATAAAGTCATACTGAAAAACTATACTTGAATCATTTTATTTCGCAGCGTTAAGAGTAGTTGATGCGTCCAAACCCAGTACAATCACAGAAAACTTCGTTTTGCCTTCTGCAGTTGAAATGATTAATGTCGAATGGCCATGAGAGGAGAAAAATGTGGACAAATTCGCTTTCTAACGACTCAGTATCAAGGCCAGCAATCTTCAAGAACATATAATTCCGCGATTGAATTGGTGTCAATCCAACGTATCCAGAAATCGAGTAGCCTGCATGTGTCCATCAGTCCGTCACTCACTGTTAGACCTTTTCCGGTCCACCCTTCGGGGAAAGTAGGGTGACATTCAATGCGACTCGGCCTACTGGTGGAGAACTTACTGTTTTAGAATCTTTGCGGAATATTCTAATAGAAGTCTAAAGAAGTCGTATTTTGGGGGATTTACGAATCCTTCAAGAATATTTTGAAAGAATTGGAGGAAAACTTTTGGGGATGACAGGTCAAGGCACCTATAGAGGTAAAACGCTGTGAATTACTATACTGCATACGATATGATTCGTAAGATTAGGAACAATTAAACCTAAATTTTGTGACTAACGTAATATTTTTTTAAACCTGTCTATCAACACTTTTCATGTAAATGTCTATACCTGAGACTGGATGAGTCAAGCATCTTTATTATGATCAAAATGTATTTGTATTGTAAAATTGCGTAAATCTTTAATACTCGCTGGAGGTTCTAAGCTAAGCTAGTTCTTTAGAAGTATTCAGTTTAATGAATTATTACATGTAGCGATGTATGAATGTCATAGTGACAGGTAAGACAATATTCAAGCAGAATCTGATCTCGTGACATGGCAATGTCCTTTTGGTGTTTTTATGAAGAGCACCTAAAAATATAATATGCATGTTGAAACTAAATATATTGCAATATGTGGTTATGGTGTACAGATGATTACAGGAAAACTATATTCCTGGCAAACATAATACATATTTGAATACATAGGCAGTTTGGAGGCACTGAAACCTGCGGACATACGTTTGCTGCAAAGATGTACCGGATCATCCCACAAACGTCTTTATTTAGCTGTAAAAAATGTTCATTTTATTAAAATATTACCATTGCAGAACATGCTGTTGCGAATTAGCTGTCTGTAACAACACTTTGAACAGGCTGTTAGAACACTTGCTGCGAATTAGGCGAAAAGAAAACAACATGCAGAAGTAACTTGGTATTCACGGAGGTAAACATTAATTCCAATAATGGAAGTGCAAGGGGAACTAAGAATATATTCTTATTTTCAGAATAAACATAAGCTATTCTCTTTTTTCTAGTATAATGAATGTATAGTAGATGTTTTAACTAACGATCTGATGTGTTTTTGCATGTAAAAATATTCTATGTGAATTTATTAGGATATGATAAAACTATTTTATTAACAACAAATTCTTACTTTTACTAGTATGCTTGCTATCGAGAATAATCGTATTGAAAGCAAAAATTTGAACATCTTCACACCGAATTATATTGAATAAAATCGACGTGAATCCTAAAATTAACTACATTAGGATGGCATCAAAATGGATTTTTGTGAGCTAAGCTTACTGTTGTAAGAGTACTTTCCAAAAGATAAAAATGAATGCTCAAAATGATGGGTCCTGGATCAATTAGTGAAAACATTGCAGTTATTAAGTAACCAAATGAGTTCCTCAACCAACTTATCGAAATATCTGCCAAAAGAACGTTACAACCAACCTTTCCTCGTCCAAGTGAATATTTGCATTTAGTTATAGAACTATTAAAAATATTCATTCCTTTCGCCACGTCTAACTTCTGTGTAAATGTGGTTTGTCAAAAGTATTCCTTAAAACTAAATTCGGAAATAGTTTTATATCTGAAAACAATTTTCTTTTATGTTTCTAACATACATCTACGAATAGAGAAACGTTTAAATGAAAAATAAGTTATAAAGTCATTAATTTACTTTCATAGCATGTGTACTTTTAATTGAAAGTTAAAAGTGTATAATAAATGTTTAATTTCTTACAATTTCAATTTTTTGTCTGGAATTGTAGGTTGTTTTTGAGACCCCCTTATTATCACCTGAAGGGGTCCAGACCCTCCACGTTTAGAAATGCAGCTCTAGACACATACGAGTAATTGACAAGGCTTTATACGTCCAAAATATTGTCTTTTTTTATTCAAACGCGGGTTAACGTAAAGCCAGATAGAAAAAAAGGATAATTAATACTCAGAATTGATGTGGTTTTTACACGAAATTTTCTGAGTCAATAAAATGCACAAAACCGGAACAATGGAATTAACAAGTTTCCAAAAAATCCAAGAGTCTGTCTTTATTCTGATTATATTCAAGATATTTTTGATGCACTCAACCACATTCATTAAAGTTATTGTAGTTAATTTTTCATTTGATTTTGTATAGAAAATAAAAAGCAATATTTAGCTGGGAAGTTTTGGAATAAAAAAGGTTATTTTGTGATAGAATACAGTTGCTTTCGACGAGAAATTACGATTT
The DNA here is from genome assembly GCA_017312745.1 of Gryllus bimaculatus. NCBI lineage: Eukaryota > Metazoa > Arthropoda > Insecta > Orthoptera > Gryllidae > Gryllus > Gryllus bimaculatus. The sequence goes on from BOPP01000041.1 coordinate 8,211,341, forward strand.
TAAATAGATTTATTTTCTGTTCATATTTATGCTATATTTTTTCGCATTGTATTCTCGCTTGTCACGGTTATGAGAACTCTCCTTTTAATCTTCGCGTTATGTCTGGTTGATGGCTTGTCTTATTTGTCTGTAAGTCGCCAGTGGATTTAGAAGGCAGTGTCGTAACACGTACCAATAAATAACGTCGGTGTCTCGCGAAAGTAAATCAACAAGCAAATATGAACTCATTAAACCTGGAGACCAAGACTACACAATTGTTCTACCAGATTACCTATCACAAATTAAATGTAAATTATTATTATATATTGAAATTTAATTGGCAATGTGGGATCGTTTAAACTCAGTTCAGTACGGATGAAATTGCAAAGAAGCGCGTCAGTAACTAAGTTCCAACTAAGTTCGTCCTCAGAAGAAAGTTCAACACGTTTTCTTCTTTCGTTTTAACGTGAACCAGTTCTGAAAAATCTTGGTTTGCGTCGGTGCGATGTTGAAATCAGACCCGTACAGACAGTAGCTTCCTAGTCCTCGTGCAAACCGGTTTGCTTCAATTATGACTGTACCACAATGTTCACCATGTCGAAAGAGTGTGCAGCGAGCCAAAACGATTTGAAAACCACTGAATTATACGAATTAGAGAAATGTATTGAAATGTGTTGGAGTTTTCCAATTGTTTTCGATACACTTTTCACATCAGTCCATCTATTATTGGTGGGTATTTGTAGGTATTACATTAGTAGAGTAAACGATAATTACAGTAAACGATTACCGAGCGACTAAAACCTACACGCTGCAAATTTAATTGGATTTATACTTGAAAGTTTTCGTTATCACATTAACATCTCCTAACACCAGCTTGGAACCACGCGCCAATTTTAATTTATTTTTAGGTATTTTCGTATTTTCTTTTCGTTCTTTCGAAGCTGAAAAATCTTAAATTCAATTTTTATCATTTTCTTTGTAAAAACTACCTTTTCTTATGTGTTATGTATTATTTCTTTCCAAGAAGTTATATAAATTTTGAATCTAGATGGTCATTACAATATTATTTTAAAAATAACATTCATATTGTTAATATGGATGTTATTTTTAAAAGAATAGGTTATTTGTGGGTTCTTTGTATTAGGAATCAAGTTATTCCGTTCAAGATTGATAACGTACTTGTCTTACAATATTAAATTATTTTTAAATATATCAAATTTAAAACAAAATTAAAAACCTTTATTAGGCAAATTCTTGAAAAATTAGCACAAAATTGCTTCTCTTATCACTTCAAACTGGACTCGTACTCCTTTTTGTGTTCATAAATCACGAACTAACTGACTCTGGTTGTGTTTCCAAGCTTCAATTCTCGTGGGTGAGCTGCCTAACTTCTCGTGGGTGACCCGAGCGTGAGATTCTCTCTAGACCGTGCATCGAGGTCTTCGGTGCTGCTGTGGCAACGGTCCCTTGAAATTGCGCTCCGCAGCGAAACCCATCCCAGCCACTCACCCAAAGCAAATACATCCAAATGTTTTCTGAGCTCCAGAGGAATAAAATACTTCAAAATGTCGCAAACTCTTCGTCTAAAATGGAGCAATTTCTCTAAAGTTCGAAAAGTTTTAAGTCGAATGAACATACAACCGATCTACCCTTCTCATTCTTCAATTTTGAAATGTTTGTTCTTCCTACGTACTCAACTAGCGTTCATTTCCAAAATTTGATGAAAGCCGGGAAACATTTCTACATCTACTTTCTGTTCTGGAATCGCTAACACTGAAATTGCAGAAATGCATAAGAACATTTGTAATTTTACTTCGGTAAGAGTGCTGTTTGAAAGGATTTGCCGAATCTCTGTCACGTGAATATGTTAATATTAGAGCCTGAATGTATGAGAAAATGAATGTTATAATTCTTTAATATAGTTCGCATGTGTTAAAGAAGCAAGTGACAAATTAAATTTTTAAGTCCTACTCATTAAAGAAAGAAAAATATTTACAGCATTTTTAGAAACTAAAACTTATAAAATCGAAATTCTTTTATATACAATAGTTACGACGCTAGCGTAACGTAATGAGTGATGTTAATTTTATAGAGATAATATTTTCAAGAGAACACGCTATAATTTTGTGTTCCCTTAATTTTTATGTGTTTGCGTGTGTTGTATCTGTTTGATCCCAAAACGTGTGTAATCGCACCTGCCGTTTAATCAGGCCCATGTGTGCCAAGAGCAATGTGGACCGCTTAACGGGATATGCTTCCCCGAGAGCCTAGCACTGACGGTGGCTTTTGCTTGCTTGCAGGCTGGCTGTGCAGCTGGCCGCCCGCCGACGCCACGTGCGTGCTGGACTCCGACTTCGGCTTCATCCTCAACTGCGGCTTCAAGAAGTCCGGCCTCTTTCGCGTGCGCAACCTCGGCGGCGTCAAGGGCTACGTGGGCGTCGGTGAGTGAGAGGAAAGCGCGGAACGGGTATGCTAAATGTGCAGAAAGTATGTTTCCACAAGCCAGTTTCCGACCGTGATCAAAGCTTCTGCTGCGGCCGTACACCTCGCTCCGAGGCTCTTATTAGGTCTAACCACTCAGAATATATTTGAAAAGAAGTAAAAAATCAGAGGACGGCTGACATTTTTTAGACGCTAAGCATCACGATCCGTGAGAGGAGGATCAGAAGATCTCTTCTTCCGCCAATTAGGATTTCCCTAATTTACAATCTCCCAACTTCCATGCTAAAATTTCTCTGTAGTTTCCGAATTTCCGGGCCGATTTCTCAAAACATCTTACTAAACCTGCCATTAACGCTAATTACAATTCTCTGCTGTACTCTAAACCCACAGTAAATGATACATTGCAACGAGTAAGCTTTCTTTGTCTTTGACTTTCATAAATCTTCATTTTAGAAGTACTGTTAAAATAACCGGTAAATTCAGTTTCCTTCTCACAATATTCTTACGCTTTGAATATTATTTCGTTATCTTAGATTAATAGTATATAAGATTATTTTCACCATTAAACCTATTGAAAGTCATAAATAACGCACTGTTGTATCGAACGAGCCGCGTACTGTAATGATACATTCGGCAATAATATGACGTCATGGACCCCTAATTCAAAAATTTTGATAATTGAAATAAGTGCTCTTGCGAAATTCTCTTAAATATTCACAAGACAGCGTTTGCAAGATACTAGCAAGCGCCGGAATTGAATGCGTTTTAATGCACCCAAGAGAGCTTTATTAAACGAATGCAAGTACGCACGTCGTAACTAATCTAGCTGATGTACGCGGCTGCGCAAGCGCCACTTTCGTTCCTTGGCCTTCGCCTTCGGAGGCAGGAAGGCGAGTGGCGCGGTGTTTCGGTTTTGCACAACGCCGCCTCCGGAGGGAGTTGCGCCGCCTTCCCCTCCATTTCCATTTCGTTCGCTCCGCAACGGCGCGCCCAGAGCAGCTCCACCAGCGCAGCGCGTCCATCGGCTCAGACACACGGGCGCGTACCCACTGCGTCTCGCGGACGACTTTACCCAAGCCGTTTGCCTACCTCCCCAAAAAAGCATAACTTCACTGCATGGGCGAATACCGACTGAATCTCACGGTCTACTTTACCTAAAGCGTTTGCCTACCTCTCCAAAAAGGCACAGCTCAACTGCATCCCGCGGACGACTTTACCCAAGCCGTTTGCCTACCTCCCAAATGACGCATAGCTCGACTGCTTGGGCGTATACCGACTTCATCCCGCGGTCGACTTTAGCTAAGCCGTTTACCTACCTACCCAAAGACGCATAGTTTGACTGCTTGGGCGTATACCGACTGCATCCCGCCGTCGACTTTACCCTACTTCCCCAAAAAGGCAAATCTCGACTGTATTGGCGTATTACGAGTGCATCCAGCGGTCAACTTTACCCAAGCCATGTACGTACCTCCCCGACCCCCAGTCCGGCTCCATCCCATTCTGACTTCCTCCTTAGTGTAAGGATTGATTAGTACGTTTCCCGTGGTCTGCTAAAAATCACATTGGTAGATTATAATTTATCTACTTCTGTTTTCGAGAAACATTTGCTTGTCCTTTTAGAGCATTGCCAGCGTTAAAAATCACCGCTCAAAATTTTGAGCAAGCAGAACATGAAATCACCTTTCACGGGCATCTTCTTACCTCGCGTACTTAACATTGACAATTCAGAACATTTTGCCATGTTCCAGTCAGTGTTCGAGATTTTTTGTAGAGTGGTGCGAAAATATCCATAGGCTATTTACGAATACAAACTTAAATAAAATGTGTGCCCCATTCCGAAACACCGGATGAACGAAACGGGATAGAGCTGGGCTGTGCCTTCTGAGATAACGAAAAGTGAAAGGGGATTAACTGGGAAGTGAGGGTGAAAGAAAACGGAGAGCGGGATGCAGAAGGGCGATTTTCCGGCAACGCCCAACACCTCAAGTCACATTCTTGAAGTCGTTTCTCCTAAGGGCTACGTACAATTATTTAGCTATTTAATCCCGGGCGCGTCAACAGCTAAGGTCACTAGTCCCGTAAGGGTAGTGCATGTTTATCCCGGGAAGTAGCCTGATCGTCCGCCGCTGGACGGCGAGATCCGGCGCCGACCTATTCAACCAGCAGTGCACCGTCCCAGCCGGGACAAGCTCGAAGTTCACGACTGGTTTCCCGGCATGTGTGGTAGTGAAGTGCGTGGAAGTGAGAGTGAGAGTGGGTGTAAGTAAGGGTGAGAGTGGATGTAAGTAAGGGTGAGAGTGGGGGTAAGTAAGGGTGAGAGTGGGTGTAAGTAATGGTGAGGATAGGACAAGGAAGAAGGGAAGATCGTGCGTGGTCAGTGGGCTGTTTGTTAGGGTACTGCTCCGGCATTCACGTCGTATTGATCAGAGAAACCACAGAAAACTACCGATCAGAGCAGCCGGCCGCTATAATTTTCTTCCAGAGAGCGGCTTAATTGCATGTATGTGTCTGTTGCCAAAAAACTTACCACCAACGAGCTATTTAATCAAGTTATAACTATCGTGTTATCATCACAGATAATCGTGACCGTGACCCGTTACAACCAGCCCTCTCATTTATGGATGTACGAGGTCAACAGCATTTTTTATCTTTTGCCATATTTTTTTTATTCAGTCACACATCTTATTGATGATTATTAGAAGTTTTTGTGCGAGCTTGCGATATTTGATTTTGCCGAAGCGGTGAAGCATTGAACTTCTTCTGGACAGGGCGTATTGACGTCTTATGTAAGTTCGAATCGTCTCGTCCTTCGATTCTTTCTCCATTTTGCACCTCTTTCTAGTTTATCCTTTCTTTTTACATACATGCATATTTTCCTATTCTTCCTCGCCACTATCTCTGCATTTTTTTAAATTTTTTACTCCTAACGGCTGAGTTGTGCTTTTTCCCCACATCAAAACAACGGTTTCGCTGCCTATGAATATATTTGAAAGACGTGGCGGTGTTCTGGTCGCGCTGGTCGGCGCCCGGAGAAAGGGTGCATGTAGGCCGCGGGGGGACGGGAGCCGCCCCCGGACCCGGATCCGCCTCCCGCCCCCCGCTTCCGGCGTTCGCGTCCCCGCAACCGGGCCAGGGGGTCCGCCGAACCGGAACGGCGACTTATTGCCAGTGGAACCAGATTTGCCCTAGAGCCCTCAGACGAAATGGAAAGCATCACCTTCGTTTCCACCATCAGTTTAGTTTTTTCCATCAGAATGCCAAGGACTGATCTCGAGTGGTTACATTTGAAGAAACAAGGATTTGGATTACGTAGCTCCCTCAACTGCTAGTTGAATATTTTTCAAAAGTAAATAGTTCGCACTCTTCCTTTAAACATTCTCCATCGTTTCCACAACAGAATAGTATTACCATCACAATACTAGGAACTGATCTCGAGTGGTCACATTTTGTATTTGGATGACATGTTGCGCACAATTGCTAACTCTGAGTTTTTCAAAAATACTATTCTTTCAAAAATAATACCGCCGTATTCTTTTAAAAATATAAGAATCTCGGTATGAAAAGTTACTGAAACTGATTTATCTAATTTAGGAAGTCTAGATCTCCAACCTTTTCATGTACTTAACTGCAAAGCTTCGGTTTGTGTTTCGGGCCACGAAGAAAAGCGCGTCGTCATCTGCGAAGCAAACAACTGAAGAGGGTCGTGTGAATAGCGCGTCGCCATTAGAGGAATACCGCAAACAGGATGGGCCGGGCGTTGAGTCGCCGTAGGCGGCTTTTCCAAGTACAGTATCGGCTATGTGTCTGTGGCGTGGAGAGGCGAGGCGGCGGAGAAAGTCGACGGGCGGCGCGCGCGCTCGGCGCCGTGGGAGGAAGAAGCAAAACGAGCGCAAACCCGTCTGGCGTCCGGGAGAGGAGGCAGGCAGGCGGGCGGGCGGGCACCCACCCCGCTCGCCGCAAAAAACGTCGCCGAGGGAGCAGCCCCCTTCGCAAGAGGTGACGCCTGCGATTGTTCCGGGATCACAGCGGGCTGCGCGCGCGACACAAGCTCCCCCACGTCCCCACGTCCCCGCGCAACAAGCGCCAAGAAAAAAACACGTGCCGGGTGTTGCACGCACTAGGAAGTATTACTTAGAGCAGCGCGGCGCAATGGGTCAGGATGGCAAGGCACACATCATCGCCCCATATTGCTGTCTTTAACAATGCATTCCAACGGGCAAAGCACAAGCTCATCGTCTCATTTTGCTTTCTTTAACAATGCATTCCAACGGGCAAAGCACAAGCTCATCATCTTATTTTGCTTTCTTTAGCAATGCATTCCAACGGGTAAGGCACAAGCTCATCGCCTCGTATTGCTTTCTTTAACAATGCATTCCAACGGGCTAGGCACAAGCTCATCGCCTCATGTTGCTTTCTTTAACAATGCATTCCAACCGGCAAAGCACAAGCTCATCGTCACATTTTGCTTTCTTTAACAATGCGTTCCAACGGGCTGCACAGTATTAAATGAGCTATTGACATTCATTGATTTCGCTGTGATGAATCTAATGGTCAGGCTGTCAAGGCACAAGTCTTTCGCTTCGTATTTCTTTCTTTAACACTTTATTATTTCAAGCAGCGTGGCGCATCTAATGGTCAGGCTGTCAAGGCACAAGTCTTTCGCTTCGTATTTCTTTCTTTAACAATGCATTCCAACGGGCTGCGCCGAATTTAAGAGGAATTTGATATTCAGTGATTTTGCCATGGTGAATAACATGCGTCTCGGATCTGCCCGCAATATTTCTGAAAGCTTGTTTCAAAGCTTTGCAGCAACCTTGAATGTACATCAGAGTACAACTAGTCTGCGAATATTAATCTATTACTTTTTTCACTGCATACTCCCGCTTCAATAATACAGAAACTTCGAACATCAGCATAACGAACGCTTGCCTTCGCTGAAGTCAAACTACTTAACCATGGAAAAGCATATTTGACATGTGGACCTTCCTACTCCAGTATATGTCAGCTAATTTAGAAAAGACTATACTTCAGTATTATCCCGCTGGTCAGATAGACCTACACTATGTGATCAAAAGTATCCCGACACGTCGCAGAAAATGACTTACCAGTTTGTGGCGCCCTCCCTCCGTATTGCTTGAATTCAATGAGTTGTTCCACCCTTATCCTAGATGACAGCTTCTTCGCAGGCATACTTCAATCATGTGCTGGAAGGTTTGTTGAGGAATGGCAGCCAATTATTCACGGAGTGTTGCACTGAGGAAAGGTATCGATGTATGTCAGTGAGACCTGGCACGAAGTCGGCGTTCCAAAACATCCCAAAGGTGTTCGATCGGATTCAAGTCAGGACTCTGGGCAGGCCAGTCTATTACAGGGATGTTATTGTCGTGTAACCATTCCGCCACAGGCCATGCAGTACAAATAGGTGCTCGATCGCGTTGATAGATGCAATCATCATCCTCGAATTGCTCTTCAACAGTGCAACAGTTCTCTTTAACGCCGCAAGATGGTGTTGAAAACATCAACGTACGCCTGGACCGTGATAGTGCCACATAAAACAAGGGGTGCATGCCCCCTCCATGAAGAACAGAAACTTACCATAACACCATTTTGGACATGTGCGGATACTTTTGATCACATAGTGTAATTGTGAAATGTGCAGTTTCGTGAACATCGCCTCTTTGTATTTTAAGCTACAAATTGATATATTTTTATATTACTCAAAATCTATAAACAATTGAAGGTATTTAAATGAATGAAATGTTGCCCTAGAAATGTTCAATACAGAATTATGATTTGCGCAGAACTCAGCCATCGCAAGCATTTCATTACCACGAACATGCCTACAAAAATTGGATGATTTGTTTTGATGTCAAATTAAAAACAGCACTGGAAACTGCTCGGAGTCACCATGATTCAAAGATACGCAAGAATTAAGAATCTAATCTAAAACCAAGATGAGTTTCATAACCTAATTAATAGTGTAACTAATCCATAATACTCCTATGAACTACTATCAATGTTTAATGTCGCTAATACTAAATAAACTAATGTCACCTTTTGCACGATTAACAATCAAATTTAAGAAAATTTTGGTATTTTAACTAAGTGTGTAAAATGTAAAGGTGTTGACATTGGTATCGTAACATTTTATTCCGTAAACCTTTATCCCGTATTGGTTAACTTCATTTTTATGAAATACAGATTCCATGGTGGTTTTTTTTCTTTCCCGTGTACATACGTATTTTCAAAATTTTCTAAAAATGGCTCTATTTTTTTTTTAATTTCTTCTAAGAATATAGTAATCTACATTTATATTGGAGGCAATGGTCCGATTTTCACGGTTATTTATTTTCGAAAATTTCGAAAGTTAAAATTTTTGTCGTATTCCTACAGCTACAAAATGAGAGACAGAGATTTTTCCTTCAAATAAAATATGTTGTCCGTAATTTTTTCTTTCATTAAGGTCATGTAATTTTTTTTAAATTTGGTAGTATTCACAGAATATTGCGTGCAATTTTTAAAAAATACAAAAACAATAATATGAAAGTGATTGAAATGACTGAAATGACTAGAAATGATTGAAATGACTTCATATGATTTTTTTTCGAAAACTCAATAGTTTTCTATGCAATGAGGTTCAAATTTTGCATTAACGCTTAACCACCATTTTCTTAAAACAGCTCCAAATTTGTCAGTAAAAATTGCCATTTCGGATGATATTTTACTCTTCTTTAATATTCTTAAAGTAATAATTCGGTTCTACATTAGAAAATCGAAATATTGAGAAATTGTTTAAAAAATGTACTTTGGGCTGCAATAGATAGCACCTGGCAAGTGTATGTGGCAAGTAAGCTGGCTCAGACTATAGAAAATAGAAATCTAATACGAGAAAGTTGGGGCCATTCTAAAGTACTAGTTCAATTTGTCATAACATTTCTGTAGTGCGTATTGCAGAATTTTTTCACAATACAGTAGCGGTGTGACTACATAGTTATAGTTTTACTTTTCTAAACATCGTAAGTAGTTACGTAGTTAGATTCTTGGATGCCCCGTTGCAGAAAGTCGAAATGGCCTCACTGAAAAAAGTGTGAAATTAAGTGTTTGATATCTAACTGGTATAAGAACTTGGTTGATGCAATGGAGAAAATAACCCTGGACTGGATTTGTTTTATTCTTTGCCCGCAGGGGCCTTATTAACGGCTCCTTATTCGGTAGGCCAGTGCAGTAGACCGATAGCACCACCTTAGTTAAGCCCTGATTTTAACAATAAGAATGAATGGCGGATACTAAAGAAGAATGAATTATGTGATTTATTATGAAGGTTTACTTTTTTATATTAAAAAGCAATAAATCATCACGTACATTAATATTTCCTTGTAATCAATAGGATTTTGATTATACCTATCAGTCGCCTATTCATATTCGGTTATACACCCCCAATCGACCCCCTTGATCATCACCCCATTTCAAAATTCTATTGACGCCCAAAGGGTAGATGGCGATTTCGTTTCGAAACATCGATATAATATGAAAATGTTAGTATTATTTAAAAGGTACAGATGGCTTTGGAAATGAAGAAACGAGTGCATGAAAAGACAGTGAGAAGTCCCAACCTTCTAAGACAATAAGCAAGTTGTACCTACTCGTAAATTACTTAGATAAATGGATAAAAATCAATAAACGTCTGGATTTAACTATAGCCACATTGCCCATGTTTCTGTAACGACTGTGATTGGGAGGTCGTAGGGTTTGAGTTCCAACGGTGGCAGATTTTCAACACTAGCTATACAGGTATACTTGGGTCTTTATATCTTGGCGCGTGAGGGCCTCTCTTCACGATGGAATATCTCACTGCATTTTGCAACTTGCTTGGTCGTTGCATGACCGCGACCGGCAGTGCTGGCCAACATACGACATCTAGCGGTTTGTCCGAGAAAGACGCAAAATGCCGTGAGATATTCCATTGTGAAGAGAGGCCCTCCCGCACCAAAAAATAAAGACCGAAGTACAGGTCGAATTCAGCCGCTGTCTGGCAGAGTATTTTAGCGGCCGGCTGCTCTGATCGGTGGTTTCCGTGGTTTCATCGATCAATACCAGGTGCATGCTTTATCAGTACCCTATCAAACGATCAATCCTTCCTCCTTACACACATACACGTTCACGTATGAGCACTACACTAACTCACATATCGGGAGGCAAGTCGGGAGATTAGAGGTTCTCCTGGCTGGGGCGGAGCCTCGCTGGAGGAGACACCTTGACAGGGAAGTCTCTCACAAGCCGACGTGTTGGTCGGCGGAATTTCTCACGTACAATAGGAGACAAGTACAGTGGGAGGCGAACACCACCACCTCTCGGTATACACCATTCGCTTCACTAACGGGACTAATGACCGTAGAAATTAACGTGACCGAAAACGATTCAATCAATGCGTTCCGTCCATCCTGGCTCTTCCGTTCTCTCTGGTCCACAGACTTCGCCTGGCCCTACCCCACGTCGCTCGGAAACTCTCAGCAATAATTTATAGACGCATTGTGGTTTGAATTAAACTGAATTAAACTGAATCATAAGAGCTTATCACCTAACATTTTCACCCGCATCCTTCCTGTGTCGTTTCTCAGCCACTCATAGGTATGGAGAACAATTTGGGAACGCTGCGAATCTCACCACACAGCGCGGAAGAAATCGCCAACTCCAGGAATAAACACATTCTTTATCCTTACAAGACTGTCACATGGCATTTGCCATGCTCGAAAACCTCAATTGAAATATCAATAATTAGCTTTCTCATCTTACTTACTTAATCTTTACTCATCTTAAATTAATCATCTTTCAGCTATAGTTAAAATGATGGGAAGAGATTCTGGAACTCAAGAAAGCGTGCGTTGATGATCTCCCCCCTCCTACGACACATACAGTTTTTATTGTTTTTTGACAAAAAATCTAAATATAGCTCTGTTAAATTGGGTTATTAACTTAGATTATAAATAAGAATTATTTTATCTTGTATTCTTGAGAAATGTCTGCTAATAGTGAGATGCACAAACAAACATTCTGCGCAGAACGCTATTGCGTATTTCGTCACTTCTCGACAACTCGCAACCAACTGACTTGTAAATTCGAGACTCCAATATATAAAAACATTAATGTTCTTTTTATGCATGTAATGGTTGCGGGTGACCTATGGATCATTAGCAAACCTACGTTGGGAACGGAAGGTTAAAACTGTAAATACGAGGTAATATTCACCTGATCCGTGGTACAGCATATAATCAGCTGGTTTGAAAGTCAGTTACGGTTTTATTCATAATTTCTGAATCTATTTTCGGACAACAAAGACCAATGTGTTCTGTCTTCTTCCATGTTGATTCCTCTTACTAGTGGAAATTAAATCCTACCATGAACGTCACCACCTGGAGAGGAGGAGAAAATATTTCGGAATGGGGGATTCCGAGCAATATTTGTGTGTATATGGAGTATATTGGACGGATATTCCCAGTAATCAATTAATGGGAGATATCTGGTAGGGGAAAACCCTGATAGACAACGAGTAGGTCGGCACTAGATCTCATCATCTATTGAGCGAAGATTAACACAGCCTCCCAAAGGAAAAGCACGCCCAGGGTACCGGAATCTCCAATCATTCAATCGTGTTGATTCTTGATATTTCTATCGCCTTTTTACAATGGCAAAGAACATTTCGTTGTTTATTTTTCTTTCTCTATGTATTCAAACAGATTCAACACAACCTCTAATTAGCTTTACAAATCAGAATGAAATCATTAGTCTTTACAAATTATTTCATAATAAAATATTAGGAAATTTTAGTCTGATTTTTCACATATCCACAACGCCTGATTTAAAAGCAACGACAATTCCTTTCTCATGCTTCTTCTGAAAGTGCGAGATGCCGTCACTCGGAGCAAAGAGCTCTGGGCCGACCCCTGCCGGTGCGCAATCTAATGGAGCGGCCTGAGGCATGACCGCCGCCGCTGGCGGGAGCGGCCGTTCGCTTTTATAGGCAGTGGGCGCGCGCACGCATGGTGCGCCGGTTGCGTCGTCGCGGCCGCCACCCGTTAACTGTGACGAGGGCCGTGAGGCAAGCGCGGAGCCGCCCTTCTCTTGACACTGGAGCGCCGCCTCCTTCGCCGCCGCCACAGCCACAGCCACCGACACCACAAACACCGCACCGCATCGCCCATTTCTCAAAACACCTTACTAAACCTGCCATTAACCTAATTACAATTCTCTGCTCTTACTCTAAACCCACATAAATGATACATTGCAACGAGTAAGCTCTTTATCTTACTTTCAAAAATGCTTCATTTAAATAGTGTTAAAATAACCGGTTAAAAATATCAGTTTCCTCTCATAATATCCTTACCGTTGAATCAAATTCTTATTCGTAAATTAATTTGTATGTAAAAAATTTTCATATTAAACCTATTGAAAAGTCATAAATAACGATCTGTTGCCAGTGAACGAGAAAAGCCGCGTACTGTATATATATTATTCGCAATAATGTTGACGTCATGACCCCTAATTCAAAAATTCTAAATTGAAAATAAGTCTCTTGCGAAATCTCTTAAAAATATCACAAACCAAAGCGTTGCAAGATACTAGCAAGCCGGAATTGGAATACGTTTTAATGCCACCCAAGGAGCGAGCTTTATTAAACGAATGCCAAGACCGACGTAGTAAACTAATCTTACTGCAGCCCCTCGTGCGCGGCTGCGCAGAGCGCATCCCCCGCATTGCCACTTTCGTTCCTTGGCCTTCGGCCTTCGGGGGCAGAAGCCGCGTATGGCGCGTGTTTCGTTTTGCACAACGCCGCCTCCGGAGGAGTTGCGCCGCCTTCCCCTCCATTTCCATTTTTCGTTCGCTCCGCAACGCGCGCCCAAGCAGCTCCACCAGCGCAGCGCCCGCCAATCGCTCAGGACACAGGGCGACCCACTGCATTCCGGTCGACTTTACCCAAGCCGTTTGCCTACCTCCCCAACGGACCATAGCTCGACTGCTTGGCGATTATACCGACTTCATCCCGCGGTCGACTTATTCCAATCCGTTGCCTACCTCCCCCTAAAATGGCACATTTCGACTGCATTGGCTGTGTACAAACTGCATCCCGCGGTCGGACTTAGCAAGCCTTTACCTACCAACCCAAAAGACGCATAGCCTTGACATGCTTGGGCGTATGCTGCTCCCCCGACCCCCAGTTCCGAACTCCATCCCATTCTGACTTCCTCCTTAGTGTAAGGATTGAATTAGTACGTTTCCCATGTCTGCAAAAATCACATTGTAGGATTATAATTATCTACTGTTTTCAAAAACATTTGCTTGTTTTTAAAGAGCCATTGCCAGCCGTTAAAAAATTCACCGCTGCAAAGTTTTGCAGCAAGCAGAACATGAAATCACTTTCACGGCATCTCTTACCTTCGCGTACTTAACATATGACAATCAGAACATTTTGCATGTCCAATCAGGTGTTCGAGATTTTTTGTAAATGGTGCGAAAAATATGCCATTAGGCTATTACGAATACAAACTTAAATTAGAGGTGTACCCCTCCGAAACACCGGATGAACAAACGGGGAGGAGCTGGGGACTGTGCCTTCTGCAGGATAACGAAAAAGTGAAAGGGATTAACTGGAATGAGGGTGAAAGAAAAACGGACAGCGGGAGCAGAAGGCGACCCATTTTCCGGCAACCCCAACACCTCAATCACATTCTGAAGTCGTTTCTCCTAAAGGCTACGCTACAATATTTAGCTATTTATCCCGGGCGCTCAACAGCCTAAGGCCTAGTCCCGATAAGTGTAATGCATGTTGATCCCGACGTAGCTTGATCAGTCCTCCACTGGACTGCGAGATCCGCGCCGACCCTATTCGTCGCTAGCGGGTTTTCCACTACTAAGTATCTCCAACCAGCAGGCAACCGTACCAGCCGGGACAAGCTCGAAGTTCACGACTGTTTCCGATCGCTGTGTTAGTTAGGCATGAAGATGAGAGTGAGGTGCGGGTAAGGAAAGGGTGAGGAGAGGACAAGGAAAAAGGAAGATCGCGCGTGCTCAGTGGCTTGTTTGTAGGTACTGCTCCGCATTCACGTCTTATTGATCAGAGAGAAACCACAGAAAACTCCGATCAGACAGCCGCGTCGCCTATAATTTTCGTCCAGAAGCGCCTTAATTCGCTATGTAGTGTCTGTGCCAAAAATTCCTACCACCAAAACGCAGCTATTTAATTCAAAGTTATAAAATATCGTGTTATCACCAGATAATCGTGACACGTGACCCTTACAACCAGCCCTCTACATTATGGATTACGACGGTCAACAGCAATTTTTTATCTTTTGCCATATCTTTTTATTCACAGTCACACATCTTATTGAGAAATTAGAATTTTGTGCGAGCTTCGATATTTGATATTTGCACGAAGCGGGTGAAGCATGAACTTCTTCTGGACAGGCTATTGACCGCTCATATGTAAGTCGAATCCTCTCGTCCTTCATCCTTTCTCCATTTGCACCCTTTCAGTTATCCTTGCTTTTTACATACATTGCATATTTTATCCTATTCTTCCTCGCCCACCTCTCTGCAATTTTTTAAATTTTTTACTCCTAACGCTGCGTGTTGTTTTCCCCCACATTCAAAACACGGTTTGCTGCCTATGAATACATTTGAAAGACGTGGCGGTGTTTCTGCGTCGCCGCTGGTCGGCGCCCGGAGAAAGGGTGCAATGTAGGCGCGCGGACGGAGCCGCCCCGGACCCGGATCCCGCCTCCCGCCCCCCGCTTCCGGCTGTTCGCTCCCCCAACCGGGCCAGGGGGTTCCGCCGAACCGCACGGCACTTATGGCCAGTGAACCAGATTTGCCCTAAGCCTCATACGAAATGAAAGCATCACCTTCGTTTCCACCATCAGAATAGTTTTTCCATCTGAATGCCAAGGACCTATCCGAGTGTTACATTTGAAGAAACAAGCTTTGATTACGCTAGCCCCTCAACTGCTAGCCTGAATATTTCAAAAGTAAAATAGTTCGCCACATCTCCTTTAAACATTCTCCATCGTTTCCACGACAGATAGTTTACCATCACAATACTAGAACGATCTCGGTGTCACATTTCAAAAACCAATTGTTTGATATATGTGCGCACAATTTCTAACTCTCTTTTTTCAAAATAAATACATTCTTTTTGAAAAATAATAACTGCCCTATCTTTTAAAAATACAAGAATCTCGTATTGAAAAGTTACTGAAACTTGATTTATCTAATTAGGAAGTCCAGACCTCCAAACCTTTTCATGTACTTTAACTGCAAAGCTTCGGTTTTGTGTTCTCGCGGCCACGAAGCAATAAGCGCGTCTCATCTGCGAGCAAACAAATGAAGAGGGTCGTGTTGAATGCGCCTCGCCATTAGAGAATCACGCAAACAGGATGGCCGGGCGTGAGTCGCCGAAGCGGCCCTTTCCGAGGTACCAGATCGGCTATGTGTCGATTATGGCGGTGGAGAGCGAGGCGGCGGAGAAAGTCGGCGGCGGCGCGCGCGCTCGGCGCCGTGGGAGAAGAAAGCAGAAACGAGCGCAAACCCGTCTGGCGTCCGGAGAGGAGGCAGGCAGGCAGGCAGGCAGGCAGCAAGCGGCGGGGCACCCACCCTGGCTCGCCGCCCCAAAAAAAACGTCGCCGAGGGAGCAGCCCCCTTCGCAAGAGTGACGCCTGCGCAATGTCCGGATCACAGCGGCTGCGCGCGCGAACACACGCTTCCCCCCACTCCCCACTCCCCGCACAACAAGCGCCAAGAAAAAACACGTGCGGGTTGTGCACCACTAGGAAGTATTACTTAGAGCAGCGCCGGCGCAAGGTCAGATGGCAAGGCACAAGCTCATCGCCCCCATATTGCTTTCTTTCACAATGCATTTCCAAAGGCAAGGCACATGCCTCATCTCTCATTTTGCTTTCTTTAACAATGCATTCCAAAGGTAAGCACAAGCTCATCGACCTCGTATTCTTTCTTTAACAATGCATTCCAAACGCTAGCACAAGCTCATCGCCCATGTGCTTCCTTTAACAATGGCATTCCAAAGGGCAAGCACAAGCTCATTCGTCTCATTTTGCCTTCTTTAAACAATGCGTTCCAAGAGGCGCACAGTATTAAATAACTATTGACATTCTTGATTTTGCAAACCTGATGAATAACACTTTATTACTTCAAGCAGCGCGGCGCATCCAATGGTCAGGATGTTCAAGGCCACAAAGCTTATCGCCTCGTATGCTTTTCTAAAAACAATGCTTCCAAAGGCTGCACAGGAATTGAAGAGGAATTTGACATTCACTTATTTCCCATGGTGAATAATAAGTGTCTCGGATCGTCCGCAATATTCTGAAAGCTTGTTTCAAAGCCTTGCCATCAACATTTAATACACATCAGTGTTCAGCTAGTCAGCGAATACAATCATTACTTGCTTTCACTGCATAACTCCCGTTCAATAACACGAAAATTTCTACATCAACACTAACGCTTGCCTTCCTGGAGTCAAACTTACCAAACTATGGATAATCATACTGACGTTGGACCTTCCTACTCCAGCATATTAAGCTAATTTAGAAAAGACATATACTTCTTCAGTATTATCCTCTGGTTAGATAGACCTACACTATGGATCAAAAATGTGACTATTGTGAATCCCGCGACCACTTTCTGAAAATTTTACTTAACCAGTTTTGCGCCCTTCCATCAGTAATATGGAATTCAATTGATTGGCTCACCCGATCCTTGCTATGACAGATTCCACTCTCGCAGCATTACTTTCAATTCATGTGCGAAGGTTTCTTGGCGTAAATGCAGCCCATTATTCGCGACTGAGAAGATATCTATTAATGTCATGAGACCTGCACGAGGTCGCGTTCCAAAACAATCCCCAAAGTTGCGATAGATTTAAAGTTAGACTCTGTTATTGTCACTCCATTTAACAGTACTCTCAACACCACAAAAGGTGTATCAAAACGAGAAACGTACGCCTGTGCCGTGATAGTGCTCACATAAAACAAGGTCAAGCCCCCGCCATGAAAAATACGAACTCACCATAACACCATTTTGGAACGTGTCCGGCATATTTTTGATCACGTAGGAAATTGGGATGTTAGTTCTTGAACATACCTCTGTGTATTGTAAGATTTTGCTACGAATTATATATTTTTATATCATTTTAAAAATTTTCTTTAAAACACCTGCGCGAAAAGGTATTTAAATGAATGAAATGGAAGTCCAAGAAATGTTCAATACAAAATTATTATTTGCATAGAACTCCCAATCGCCCTTCCATTTCATAGCAGATAACATGCCTATAAAAATAAATGTTTGATATGAAATTAAAACAACATGGATGAAAACTTGCCGCGAGCACCACGCATTAAAATACTCATGAATAAAAGAATACTGAGAAGCTAATTTCAGAAGAGTCAATGGGACCATTCTGTAATTTTTATTGATTTGAGAGTTCCAAATAATATTCAGAGAAACTTTGTTCGTACAGACTTAAAATGTTTTGATTTTGGTATAGGAAAGTTGTTATGACAAAAGTGCACGTAAAGTTACTGTAATTAGAATTGTACCATCTCGCGTCCGTGAAAGGGCTGCGCTGAGCTTCAGAAGTAAATATTATTTTTTATTATGTTCAAGGTAGATTGCCACAAATGTAAAATATAACAATCAAGTTTAAACTATTTTGCTTTGTAATACTTTTATTTCTCCATTGTGATTGGCTTAGTCAACTCCTACGAAAATGAAAATAAGTTCGTAAATAAAAGTTATTAGAAAACTAGTGTCGACAAAATTATGGCAAATATCTAAAACCCAATCCCATATTCATAACACAATTAATATTGGAACTAAATCCAAGTTACTCCTATAACTACTATCAATGTTTAATGTCGCTAATACTAAATAAACTAAATGTCACCTTTTTTCACCGATTAACAATCAAATGTTAAGAAAATTTTGGATATTTAACTAAGTGTGTAAAATGTAATATATTGACACTTGATCGTACATCTTATTCCTAAACCTTTATCCCTATGGTTAATTTAGTTTTTATGAAATACAGATTCCATGGTGTTTTTTCTTTCCCATATACCATACGTATATACGAAATAACGTAGTATAAAGAAATTATGTAAATGATGCGAAAGATCTATTTCCGAGATTTTATGAAAAATTACACATTTTTGCGGGTCCCCTGATGCCTAAAAAAGTGCTTTGTTGTGTTTTTTTTTTTTCAAACGTCCCTCCGTCGTCCGATTATGCGAACACGTATGCCTTAAAACCATGCCTAGGAATTTTTCCAAAGTGAAGAAAACCTCTGAACCATTGCTCAGATTCGTAAAGCTCTACGATTTTTGAAAATAATTTATTAGTTTAGCGGTACTTTACATGAGTCCATGGACATTTTCAATTTTTTTTAAATGGCCTCTAATTTTTTAAAAAATTCTTCTAAAGAAAATAGTAATCTACATTTATGTTGCGTGCAATGTCCGATTTCCACGCTATTTATTTTCGAAAATTTCAAAAGGAAATTTTTCGGCGTTCTTCCTTCAGCCTACAAAATGAAGATAAGATTTCCCTTCGAATAAAATATGTTGTCGCGTTAATTTGTTTTTCATTAAGGTCTTTGTACATTTTTAAAACATTTAGTAGTTATCTCGCCAATATCGCGTGCAAGTTTTTTTAATTACCAAAAAACTAATAATATGAAGTATTAAATGACTGAAGTGATTAGAAGTGATTGAAAATGACTTCATATATTTTTTCAAAAAACTCAATAGTTTTCTATGTAACAGTTCAAATTTTGCATTAAACGCTTAACCACCATTTCCTTAAAAAACACCTCCCAATTGTCAGTAAAAATTCCATTCGAGATATTTTACTCTTCTTAATATTCTTAAAGTAATAATTTCGATCTATAAGCTGACGAATTCATAGTCGTCACTTAAGGGTAAGCGAAACCTTAATTGTGATAAGTGTTTTCTCAAATAAGTCTTCACTTATAGCGCTGTATTTCATAGGACCTTCTTACGATCGCCGAAGGATGCGCCCTTAAGCGAAGAAATGTGCAAAAATGGCATTGGAGCAGCCTGTTTCGAAGTTTCTTGACATTCGAGTTACACATGCACTGCATCTTGTCAAAGAGTGTCCAATTTAAAAGGGCGGACACTTCCAACACTAGGGTTGACGTCCGCCGTTCGACGCTAAAAAATTACTTTTGGGACTGCATAGATGGCACCTGGCAAGTGAAAGTTGGAGTAGTTAGCTGCTCAGACCAGAAAATAGAAATCTAAACGAGAAAGTTGTGGCCATTCCGTAACACCACTAGTCAACTTGTCATAATAGTTCTCTAGTGTTCGTATTGCAGAATTTTTTCCTCGATTAGAGTATCGTAAGAGTTACTTAAGTTAGCTCTTGATGCCCCGGGCCCAGAAAGTCGAAATGCCTCACTGAAAAAAAAAGTGTGAAATTAAGGAGTGTTTTTTATACTAACTGGTATAAAGAAACTTGGCTCATAGCATGGAGAACATAACCCTGGAGTACGATTTGCTTTATCTTTGCCCCGCAGCGGGCCTATTAACGCCCCCTTATTCGTAGGCACAGTGCCAGTAAGCCGTAGCAACCACCCCACATTAAGCCCTGATTTTAACAATAAAATGAATGGCGGAATAGCGAAAGAAAAGTGAATAAGTGATATATTAGAATGTTTTCTTCTTTATATTAAAAAGCAATAAATCATCCACATACATCGGTTATACACTCACAATCGACCCCCCCTTGATCATCACCCCATTTCAAAATTCATTACGCCCAGGGGTTCGAAGCATTTCGTTCTAAAAACCTTAATATAATATGAAAATTTATATTATTTAAAAGGTACAGATGACTCTGAAAATGAAGAAACAACGTGCATGAAAGGACCAGGAGACAAGCTCCTAACCTTCAGACAATAAGCAAGTTCTAAACCACTCGTAAAGTTTACTAATAAATGGTAAAAAATCAATAAACTCTGGATTTAACTATAGCCACATCCCATGTTTTCTTAACGACTGTGATCGGGAGTCGTAGGTTTGAGTCCAACGTGGCAGATTTTCAAATAGCTAAAGTATACTTGGGTCTTTATACCTTGGCGCTCAGCGGCCTCTCTCACGATGGAATATCTCACTGCATTTGCAAACTTGCTGTCGTGTCTCAAGATGTAGCATGAATCGCGACCGTTATCAGCAATGCTAGGCCAACATACACATCTAGCGGTTTGTCCGAGAAAGACGCAAAAATGCCGTGAAGATATTCCATTGTGAAGAGAGCCCTCCCGCAAAAAAAATTAAGACCGAATACAGGTCAATTCAGCCGCGTCTGTCAGAGTCAGATTTAGCGCCGGCTTGCCTCTGAATCCGTGTTTCCTGTTCTTCGATCAATACCAGGTGCAGCTTTATCATCCCCTATCAAACATCAATCCTTCCTCTTTACACACATACACGTCACGTATGAGCACTACACTAACTCACATATCGGAGCAAGTCGGGACATTAGACGTTTCCTGCTGGGCGGAGCCTCGCTAGGCGAGACACCTTGACAGGGAAGGTCTTCTCGCAGCCTACGTGTTGCGTCGCGAATTTCTCACGTACAAAATAGAGACAATACAGTGAGGCGAACACAACCACCCTCTCGGTATACGACCATTCACTTCACTAACGGACTAATGACCGCAGAAATTAAACATGAACCTAAAAACGATTTCAATCAATTGCGTTCCGTCCATCTGGCTCTTCCGTCCTCTGTTTCCCAACAGACTTCCCTGCCCTACCCCACGTCGCTCGAAACTCTCAGCAATAATTATAGACGCATTGTGTTTGAATAAAACTGAATATTTGGAACGCTGTGAATCTCACCACACAGCGCCGAAGAAATCGCCAACTCCAGAAAATAAACACATTCTTTATATCCTACAAGACCTGTCCACATGCATTTACCATGCTCGGAAACCCAATCGAATATCAAAATTAGCTTCTCATTCTTACTTACTTACTTATCTTACTTACTTAATCTTTACTCATCTTAAATTAACATCTTTCAGCTATATTAAGAATGATGAGCAGATTCTGGAAACTCAGAAAGCGGCGTTATGAAAATCCCCCCCTACGTCACATACAGTTTTTATTGTTTTTGACTCCTAAAATTAAAGCTAAATATAGCTCTGTTAAATTGGGTGTAATTAACTTAGATTATAAAATAAGAATTATTTATCTTGTATCTTTTGAGAAATGTCTTGCTAATAGTGAGATGCACAAACAAACATTCTGCGCAGAACGCTATTGCTATTTCGTCACTCCTGGACAAACTAGCAACCAACTGATCTTGTAAATTCCAGACCCAAATATAAAAACATTAATGTTCTTTTGATTCAGTAATGGTTGCGGTGACCTATGCCGGATCATTAAGCAAACTACGTTGAACGGAAGTTTAAAACTGTAAATACGATTAATATTCACCTATCGTTGCTAACAGCATATAATCAGCTGGTTTGAAAATCAGTTTACCGGTTTTATGATATTTCTGAATTCTATTTTTCGGACAACAAAGAACAATGTTTCTGTCTTCATTCCAGGCTTGATTCCTCTTACTAGTGAAATTAAATCCTACCATGAACGTCCACCAACCTGTAAGAGATGCAGAAAATATTTCCGGAATGGCGGATTTCAGCATATTTTGTGTATATGAGTATATTGACGGATATTCCCAGTAATCAATTAATGGAAATATCTGGTAGGCGGAAAAACCCGATAGACAACGAGTACGTCGCACTGATCCTCACCATCATTGCGCGCGAAGATTAACAACCTCCCAAAGAAAAAGCACGCCCAGGCGGACCGGAATCTCCAATCATTCAATCTGTTGATTCTTAATTTCTATCGCCCTTTTACAATGACAAAGAAACATTCGTGTTGCTTTTTCTTCTCTATGCTATTCAAACAGATTCAACACAACCTCTACTTTAGCTTTACAAATCAGAATGAATCATTAGTCTTACATATATTTCATGAATAATATATTAGCATTTTTAGTCTGATTTTTAAACATACCCACAACGCCTGTTTTTTAAAAGCCAATGACAATTTCTTTCTCATGCTGCTTCTGAGAGGTTTTTGGCGGGGAGATTCCCCCCCGGTTTCCAAAAAACTCCGGAGCAAAAGCTCTGGCGCCACCCCGCCGTGTGCCAATCTAATGGGACGGCCTGAGCATGACCGCCCGGCCGCTGGCGGAGCGCCGTCGCTTTATAGGCAAAAGAAAGTGGGCGCGCGCACGCCATGGTGCGCCGGTTGCTTTCGTTCGCGGCCGGCCACCCTTTAACTGGACAGCGCCGTTGAGGCAAGCCGGAAAGCCGCCCTTCTCTTGACACTGGAGCGCCGCCTCCTTCGCCGCCGCCACAGCCACAAAGCACCGACACCAACAAAACACCCACCGCATCGCCGCCGCCGCCCACGGACCCCGCCCTGCCACCGCCGCTGCCACCGGACGCCGCCTCCTCTCGCACCGCCGCGGCCACCGCCCTCTCCGCCGCCCCGCCGCACGCACCACCCCCCCGTCCCCAACACCGACGCTCCACCCCACCCCCCAACACCGCCCGCCCCGCGCCACCGCCCGCCGCCGCCCCACCCCCACCCCCCCACCACCCAGTCACCCTCCCGCCCCCGGCCCCGCCCCCGCCCCGGGGGGCCCCCCCGGGGCCCCCCCCCCCCTTTTTTTTTTTTGCCCCCAACCCCCCGGGCCCCCCCCCCGCCCCCCACCCCCCGGGGGGCCAAAA
>BOPP01000041.1:8234622-8245670 GCA_017312745.1 Gryllus bimaculatus
CACAGCCATGGCTGCCCCCGCCGCTGCCTCCGCCGCCTCCACCGCCACCACCTCCACCGCCGCTGCCAGAGAACTGGATCGCGGCTTTGCCGCGCTCCATAGGCAGTGCCGTTCGTGGCGCGCCGTGGTAAAAAAATGCGGTCCCACCGGTGCTTATCCAAATAGTAGTTCTCACTACACATCTATTCCTTGAAAGTCGGACACTTCATCTCGGCAGATTCCCAGCCTTCGAACCGGCTGAGATGGTTCAGGGCATCAACTGATGTCACTGCTGTGCCTTTGACAGGGACTTCCTAGGGTTCGAGTTCCGGCGCTACCAGATTTCCGACACTAGCGACATAGCTAGACCGAGTCTAGCTATGTCTGGAGGAGAATTCTAGCGGCCAGCTGCTCTGATGGCTAATTTTCCGTGGTTTCTCCGATCAACACCAAACGAAAGCCGGAGCAATACCCTAATAAACGGGCTACGGACCGCGCACGGGTCTTTCCTTCCTCTTCCTTGTCCTCTCCTCCCCCTTTACTCACACACACATACACACTCGCGCACTTATATGCTTTCCACTACTGCACATGTCGGGAGAAGGCTGTCGCGAGCTTACAGCTTATCCCGGCTGGAGAGGGACCCGCTGATGGGAGATACCTGGATGGAGAAAATTCCGCAAGCCGCTGACACACGCAAACGTTAGCTCGTAACTAAACCATCCAGCGGGGAAGGACGACCCCACCTCCCGCGATAAAGCATGCACTACACCGTAGCAGTTTGTGCGGCCGAAAAACATGAAATAATAAATTAATAAAATCAGTCTGTGTTCTATTTATAATATTCTCTTCTCTAATTTCAATCGTTGTTCCCACTCGACATTGATTCCTCAAAGATATCACACTTCTCTGCACATTTCCAGTCTACGGTCTCAGTGGCGGTTGGTCCACCTCCACACACACACACACACACACACACACACACACACACACACGAGTTGCAAATTGTTTTATGTGCGTTCGAGAAGCTTCGTGTTTCTTCTTCGAGCATTAAATCATTGAAATTCAAATAGAATATATTTCGATAATTTAACTTAAAATGTTTTTTTCTTAATTAATATCTCTGCTAATCGTTTCACTTCTTAGATTTAGATTTAGATTTATTCAGTCAAAAACCAGTAAAAACTGTATGTGAAAAGTAGGGGAAAAGATTATCTGCGCAGGTTTTCTTGTATTGCAGAATCCCTTCTGTCATTTTAACTATAAATAGTTCAAAGATAAGTAAAAGTTCAACATAAATAAAAATAAATTTTAAAAATCGTAAGATTAGCAATATTTGAAAAATAATCGCTCTCCATTCTGAGTTATAGAAAATTAATGTTCTAAGCATTAATGTTCAACGGTTCTTCATATTATCTGGTCAAACGCCGTACTCCAAAGATTCAAACATTCGCTGTGCCAAGTGATCTATATTGTCAAGCTTAAACCTGAGTATTCCTTCCTCTCCTTAAAATATCTAAATGAGTTGTTTTTTTTCTGTGCTATGTCAAGGTTGCATTAGAAACTGTTCTTTTTGCATTGTTGGCCTTGCATTGTTTCTCCTTATACGCCGATTTTTTATAATGCCCATGGAGAATGTATCAAGTACAATCTCTCTATTGAGAGAAAAATCAACGTGAAACCTAAATATGGAAGTATCCAGTTTAACAACGTCCACTAATGCATTCACAATATACTGGCAAGCAATTTATTGTGATAACGGTTGCATTTTTTATTATTGGACCATGTAGATATCCTTAACCATGAAATGTCCTTTTCATTTATCCTTTCACAAAAAAATATAACAATAAGTAATGTGACGAAGTTCGAGGAAAAAATCTTGACCTTTTTCTTAGCGAAGGGGCAAATTATGGAGACGATCCAAATGTGCTTACTTACAATTATTACGTATATGTGATGTTAGATTCATTAAGTAAATGACTACAATATGTTATATTTTATGGCAACTTTCACTAATTGATGGTGTTTATCAAAAACACACTGTCCTTTTTTTAATTGATGTAAAATTGAATATATTAAAGAAAATAACGAATGTCTGCAATATTCATCAGTACAATCCTTTAGGACAATTTGAAGTGGAAATAACACTATAGATGCACCTCATAGTAAACCACCTTGAAGACTAGTTTGTTCTTCACACCGAAGGGAAAGCATCCCTGTCAACTCGAGAGGTTTATCTGTTTTTATATTCAATGGACATTTTATGCTACAGTTTTTCGCGCTCTATTTCACAGGGACTTACTCGCCGTTTTCACCACCAAAGAGTTCGGGAGGTCGAGAAGGCAGAAACCTTTTTTTTCCCTCGAAAGTATACGTTTAAAGTGAAGACTAGAGCAACGAAGGAACAGAAATGATATGAGTATATATCTATAATACCCGTAGGACTTCAACTGTGAGTGTAGCGCAGTCGTACTCAATGGGCATCATCTGTCACCGTTATTGATTGTCTGCCGACATCACAGAGAAAATTAACACTCGCTCTCCGATCGTAGGCGATAGTTACTGAGGGAGCACAGCTGTCGAAGACTTGGTCCTACACACTGATCTTTTTTATTATTTTTTCCCCCAAGCGGATCAGCTATAGTATTCTCATTCTATCTTTTCTAGATGTTTATGAAAGTTTACTGAAAAATAAATTTAAAAAATGTATCTTCACCCTCAGCCTGTCATCTCCATCTACATTCACCTTCATACACCTCGCTCCTCTTATTCATCATGCGTTAATTTATAAAGAGATAAGGAGAGTATTGTCATTCATAAGACAAAACAATATGATTATTAAAAAATTAAATTATCACACATTACGAGTTTTTGTGTACTCATGGCGTTGACTGTTGAAATGTTAAATCTAATTGGCTACAGTGCCTAATACAAACACCTATAAGAATGGGCCTTTAAATATTAATAAATGTCGATGATGCAGAAAGATAGCAGTTTCTTACGTCACCTTCGGTTATCGCAGAAGGAAAAGTCACACAGTTCGTTAGGAAGGTATTCTCAAAGGCGGATAACAGGATTCTCATCGGTACCCCTGTGAGAGAAAAGTAATCACTATTTGAATATGTTTTTGATGATTTGATAGTCAAGGGTTAGAACCACGTTGCAAGATATCACTAAAACTGCAACTCGTGTGTCTCTCCGCACGAATAATTATCAGTTACTGTCGTAAAGGAAAACAGTTTCAAAAGCTGAATCCATATTCGCAATTACTGTATCGAGGTTAAATGTGAAGAGAACGATGATTACGGAGGATGAAGAGACTCGTGCCAAGTGTGGGAATCGAAGATAACACTGCACTCCTACCATTTTATTAATCAATGAGAGAGATTATAGGTAAATGTAAATAGAGTATCTTAATAATGTTTCAGTGTTCAAAATGTAATAAGTACTTAAGTCACCATTATTCTCAGATGCCTATAATACGTAGTAAGATTTAAATAGCTGACAAAATGAAAACCATTTATATTGATTGAATTACGTCGTAATACGGAAACGCGCAGCTGGAGCGTCAGCGAAGCTTCTACAATGGTGAGATATAATAATGTATGCGCTGTATAATAATGATTCGGGTTTATAATAACCAAGAAGTGTTTAAAGTGCCTTCGCTCGTAACAGTTAATTTGTACATCATAGTTATTGGTTATTACTAGGGGCGGGTATTTTTTCTTTTCAATTTAGAACAACGCCGTTTAGTACAGATATTCATTTTACGTTATGACGAAACAAAACGACCCAGTTTGTCATAATGACTCAAAATGACATTTTTTTGCATTTTTGTCGATTTCAACTAATAAGTCATTTTTTATCCTTTTCGTCATTTTTACTTCATTTCTCGCCGATTTCATCGATTTTTATATCATTATTATGGTACTTTCGTCAAACCATATTTACAAGGTGCAACAAATGTTCACCACATAATTCCTGAGTTGCCTATTCGATTTCTTCGGTCATATATTGTAATGTCAGCCGTTCTGTGTACTATGTAACCAAAGGTTCCTGTGACGTTTCTCGGCGCCTTTGTCAGTTCCATCGATTTCACGATAAATAAAGTCAGATATTTTCTTTTCAAGAACGGTCCAAACCCGTAGTTTGCATGCTGACTTTTCTTGAACAAAAGGAAGAAGCCTCGATTAAAACAGTAACATATCCAACAACTTGACTTGTTCATCTGAAGTGGTTTTGGTCAAATTTTGTACGTCATTTTTAGGGCATTTTTAAAGCGTTTTAAGAGCAGTGCATTGATCACTTTAGGCAATGTTTTAGGTCATCAAAGTCAGTCCCCTAGTTATTAGCTTTCGAGTGTTCCCTAGCGATACCTCTCAGGCTCATGAGTGGGGTGGCGGGGGACCCAGCCAACGCGTGACGCGTGCGCGGCGCTGCGCTGTGCTGTGCAGGGTTCAGCGTGGGTGACGAGCTGCGCTTCAACGAGTCGCTGTCCAACGTGGAGCCCAGCAACCGGCGGCGCGCCGTCGCGGCCACGGCGCGCAGCTCCGGTGCCGGCCCCGCCCCCGCCCTCGCCATCAAGGGCGCGGCCGCCGCCAACGCCACCGCCAGCGCGGTGAGTCCTGCGCACTTCCTCGCTCTCTGGCGGAGCGGCGATGCATCGATGACGGGGAAAGTCATGTGAAACTAGTAACGGTCTCTCTGATATAGAGGTTTAATTGAGTTTTTAAAAATGTATTTACTCGATGACCCAAGGTGTGTTATGAGA
Organism: Gryllus bimaculatus; assembly: GCA_017312745.1. Classification (NCBI taxonomy): domain Eukaryota; kingdom Metazoa; phylum Arthropoda; class Insecta; order Orthoptera; family Gryllidae; genus Gryllus; species Gryllus bimaculatus. The sequence continues at coordinate 8,239,373 of BOPP01000041.1, forward strand.
TGATCCGTTAGCATTTGCACTACCTGCTGTGAATATTTTAACTTTGTATAAATGCATATTCATGCTATTGCTTAGGGGTGCCCTTCGGCTTCAACATCTGCCAGATATTGTTATTGTTATTATTACTATTTATTATATATAATTTTATTATATATAATAAATAGTTAATAAAAAATATATATAATAAAAAGTTATTATATAAATATTATAATTATATTTTATTATTTTTATTTTATTATTATTTTTTTATTATTATTTTATTATGTTATTATTATTATTATTATTATTATTATTATTATTTGTATTCTGATATATTACGAATAACGATTATAGTTTTCGACTTAGACGTTTGCATCGTAGCAGAAACTACGGATCTAGTGGCGAGTCTCTATCCCGAGACGCAACCCGCAGTACCTGAAAGCAAGGGCGAATTAGTTCGATAATGCCTTATTCACTACTTCCAAGATAACGAGACACCTAAAAGGGAGTAAGATGATTCAGAAAAAGGGAAATAACATTTATTCAAACTAATTACGTGGAGGAAATTGGGCACAAAAAATAATTAAATTATATATATATAATATAGACGTGTTCTAAAAACTCAATTCAGTTCAATTTATTTGTAATTGCTTTTCAGGGATATGCTACTACAAATGCTGGTATCACAGCTGAATCATAAACAAGTTTCGTTACAAATCACTGTCAGACGTAACATTGTAGTACACTGTTAATATATTAATTTTTTTTACACCCAATTTGGCAACCGGCCGCTGAGGACGCTGCCGCTGACCGCTCGCGCCGCGCCCGTCGCCTGTTTCAGAGAGAGGCGTAGAAGGCGCCTGACCGAGGCGCGCGCCGCGCCAACAGTCATCCGCAGGGCGCCCAGGTGCCCCGTCCCCCCTCCCGCGCCGCCCCTGCCCCACGCCCGCCCCGTTGTCGCCCGCCTCGCGCCTACGCCCCCGCACCCCGCGCCCCGCCGCCGCATCTCTCCCCGTCCCGCCGCCAGCGCACCGTGCCGCCCTTCTCGCTGCCGCCGTACCATCTCGCGCGTTCGCGCGCCCGACGAGCTCCGCCCCCGCCCCCGCCCCCGCGCCGCCCCTGCCGCCCCCGCCGTCTTCCGGCAGGCTCTGCACTCGGCCACACATCACTTCCAGGTGAGCGCAGCGTCATACCACTGTCACAAAGTGACTTCTTGACATCGTCGCCATGTGTCGTCATAGACAACTTAACTTAAAGTGGGTCGTAACCCACTTTATTAACAACGGCAGCGTGTCGCAGTCAATGTTTGGATATTAAATTGTATTATTTTGCTTTTAGTTAATAAACTGTTATGTTAAAGGAATTCCCTTATGTAAGTCCTTTCTCAGAAGTTAGGTTGTAGAGATGCAGGTAGAAACCTCTCACCCCCTATCAAGCGAATATATGAGTTAACGAATTAACTTCTTGTTCTATATATTCTGAGTTACGTTCCCCTCATGGATTATAATTAATGATAGTTCAAATGAGTATCGGCATTATTCAATGCAGCTAAATTTTGAAGCTCCAACATTAATTGTTCTCTCATTACCCATGACACCACGATGCTGCAATGCTAGGTGAGTCTACGGACAATGGTAGTTGTAGTGGTCATCAACATTTACGATTTGTAAGTGTTTATTTTGCATTTTGAGCCGTTTGTCCGCCTTTGTCGGCTAGCTAACGGTGTCGCCAACCATGCCTGTTAAATGCTAGTTAAATTCTAGTTAGTTATTAGTCATGCTGGTTAAATTCCCATGCTTGGAGGTAAGAGCAACATGTGACAAACATGGCGTATTCCTTCACCGTAACTAGCAAGAACGTAACTATTTTTTCGGCAAACAACTACAAAAACTAGAACGATTTTAAGGGAAAGCTATAACTCTATTTTTTGCCACATTTAAGATTTATAATATTAACTTCGACCTACGCTTCATTGTAAATAATTTCAAGCACTGAAACAATGAAAATGTGACGTTGCATTTAAATAAAAAACATTGCATTTCCTTGTTTTAATTAAAGTACGAGGAATCAATTTGATGAATTATTTTTTTTTTATTTTGCTTGGCTGTCATTATTAAGATCTTAATTCAAATCACTACAAGCCACTACAGTAAAAACGGGCATCTCGCTATTCGTAAATGTTCATTTTTCGATTATAGTATGGCATTTCTTTTTACTACAAGTATGTGTATGTTTTTATCATATTTACGAAACACTCAGGGCAATAACAATATGCGACATTTCGACCTACATCGAGATAATGATAGTAGATTTACAACAATCAGTAAAATTTGGAAATTGAGATCGCAGAAGTTGGTTGGAGTATATTAAAACATTAAAACACTGAGTTTACCTAAACTCAATGTTTTCTTGTTTTAATTTACTCCGACCAAATCCTGTGAGTTCTATTTCGAAAATCTAGATATTAACATCTACGAATAGCAGGGGGGTTGCTGAATATGATGTGGCTTGCCTACGTAACGCCACAAACACTTCATATACAGAGTGTAACAACTAAGTGGTAACACCCCCAAGTGGTAATACCCCTTGTATCTCCTCAATCGTGCAAGATACGAAGATACCGTTTGGACAGTTGAGTGAATAAACCGGGGCTACTTGATTACATCATACTTCGTCTTTGCACAATTTTTTACTAAAAATATACGAGGTTATTTTTGTAATGAAACTCTGTTAAATTTTGGTGTATTGCAACGAATTTAAAAAGACAATTTCAAACTCGTGTATGTCTTTGTATTTAAACTAATCGTTTTTTAGAAATTGATGTGTTTTTGTAACGTATTTTTCCACTGAGGCGGCGATTTTCCATTCGATCTTTCTTGCTAACTGAATGGAGAACTTCGTGTGTCCATTTCCGACATTGATTTGAACACAATTGAACTAATTTCTTCGATCAATTTTGCCGAAAGATTCCGTCCAAGGAAGACTCAAGAAGCTCACTAGCTTACAGAAGTCTTGTTGGTTACAGTTAGTTACAAATAATTTATGATTAATAAAATATTGTTCATTTATTTTTGTATTATTTATTTAAAATTTATAATAAAATATGTTGTCACTGTTGTCAAAATAACACAATAGCATTTGAGTGACGAAACAAGAACTATCCGGAATACTGAATGGAGCATTTGAGTCTTCCTTGGACGGAGTCATCTTTTGGCAAAATTGGTATCGAAGAAGTTACTTCTTACTGTGCTCAATTAAATGATCCCGTTTGTCTGAAGGACGGACTGTTAATTCACTCGACTGTCCAAACGGCGTCTTCGTATCTTGCAGAGTTGAGGAGATACAAGGGGCGTTATCATTTAGTTGTTCCACCCTGTATAAGCACGTCCAAGATCGCACTGCCCGAATGGTCTGGTAAATAATCTTCGCCCCCCTACGTCACATACAGTGCTTACTGTTTTTTGACTGTGTAAATGTAAATGTAAATCTGACGAGTCAGCTGGCGCGCAGGTGCGGAAGGACGTGCTGATGGACCCCGGCGTGTCGGCGAACGCCTGCCCGGAGCCCTCTTGCGTCGGCGGCGGGCCGTTCTTGCCCCACCACATCCCCGCCCCCACCCCGGCGCGGCAGGCCCCACGCCCGTCCCGCCCGCCCCCGCGGCCGCGTCGGACGCCGTGTGCTGGCCGCGGCCTCAGCGCCCTGCGCAGGCGGCCAACGTGAGCGCGGAGGCCGTGGCGGCGGCGCTCGCGGCGCGCAGGCAGCAGCAGCAAAAGCAACAGTTGGCAGCGCCCGCCTCGGGGTGAGTGAGTCACACGGGCAGACATCAATACACAGAAAGATTACTGAGACCTTGAAATTTATTAAAAATCATATTTTTAATTATGAGCTTTATAATATGCTACTTACCAAATGTCCACAAAAATACAATCAAACGAACAGAATTTCGGTGACTTTAAATAACATATAAAGGCATATTTAGTGCATTTTGTGTTAATGCATCCTATTTCCATTATATTTAAGTTATTATTCATACTTTATTGGTCATTTGTTCTTAATGTTGCAAATTTCAAGTAATATGCATATTTGTCTCGACTTTCGGCTTTCGTTCGTTTCCAGCAGTATTTGTTTGAACGTTTAGATGATATAATGGCACTGGTACTCGGAAAAGTTTTGTCCGAATGATTACGAATGATGTGATAATTTATCTTCGATGAAGAATTTGTGGCATTGGAATTGATACTTCGACGATGATACAGACGAAATAATTATATTTTACTTTAAAAACTATCGCTGGAATACTAAATAGTCAAAATGCAAAATTAATTGGTAAAATTAAAAGTTTTATAATTGTCCATGAACACATAAAACTCTTAATTGTTAGAGAATATCTCATTAGTTCTGGCGCATATTTTACAAATGTTAGAGCATATTTGCATGCATATTTCTACTTTTAATACAGCATTAACTTCCGAGCATTAGTGATTACTATATGAAGGGACCGCTTTGACAACTACTGCTTGACCACTGACGACAACATAACTGCAGGTTAAGTCTATGCGCGCATTTTATCAGTGCGTTTGTTCACACTTACCTCATTTTTAAATGGTTTCATCACCATCTCTTGCAGTGACATCGCCCTGCATGACGTTCATTTGTTTCTCGACTTATCGAAGTGGTCCCTTCTTAGGGTTATTCCTCTATACCCTTCACGCTTTGCTTTTGATTGCTTCGTCGCCTGTGCACTGCGCTGACAATTAAATCCAAAATTAAATCATGCTTTCGAGCTTTGATGATTGATTTATTGATCGTTCAGTCCATTCTTCGTTTCACTATTTAAAATGTTCTAATGTTCTAATCTATTGTTCACTTCACTGTTTAATAATAAGAATGAGATCAACGATTAATTAAGTTCCCTTTATTAGACATTTCTCTAATGTTTCGGAAAAATATTTTCTTTTAGACAGACGACACCACGATAAACAAGATTCAACCTCTTTCAGTCAATATGTTGCTTATTATTTATTGAGAAAATAAAGTTTGGAGGGAAAGTAAAGAAATTCCCACACGATTATTAGTACAGGTAGTGCTTTATCAGAAAGACATTAATACTGATTATCTAAGCGCAACCGAAAGTGACACAATCACAAAGGAAGAGGTGTTGTGGATGGAGCGTCCAAACGACATGATGTTGTATCGTAACGATTTTTTCTTTTAAGCTGAATTTAAAGTGTATTTTTATTTTTTATTTATAGTTCTATGTTTGGATATTCAATGGAGATATCGAATGACTTGTTACAATAGAAAATTAGTAAAATATATTTGTGAATGTGTCAATGAGTCTAGGGAGGCAAGATAGATCCCCGTAAGTCCCTCCCCCTTGGTACGCCAGTGACCACCAAAAATTACCGATAATAATGTTGTGAGTAGAAATATGTAGATAAGATGTGATTAAGACCCTGTGAATACTCTTCTGCCGATAACAAGCAAAGGAAAGAGCAAATATAGTCGTGGTGTTTACAGTTCGGAAATCGGGAAGGAAATCCTCCCGAATCTGAAGGCCAATGGGAAGAAATATGTTCAAAACCTATATGAAATATCTAGTAATATAGAAACCCTTTAACTTCATTGTAGCGAAAGTCAGCTTCACTATAGTGTTCTTGCTCCTTTTTTACTCCTATCCCCACCAAATTTGTTTCCACCAAGTGTTACGTCCAGAAAAATACACCAACAAGTAAATCTACATCAAACGTTTATTATTTACATCTTACAAAAATTCACAAGCGTGTACACTAGAAGATGTCCAACAAAATAAGCACGGTCTTCGTCTCCAGAAGATTTATCAGTTCAATTCAAAGTAGCCAATATCCAATTAGAACTAACAATATAACAAGGAACGGTCAGCGCAGGCACAATCACGGAAGCAGACATAACACGAAGCTCTATCCAATACAGGGCTCTTGCTCCGTCGCCAGCTGCCTTTAATATGTGCTAGGTGACGTCGCCACCAGACACTCGCTCCTGCCTCTGGTGACGGTGGCTGAGTTTGCCTACGCCGCGCGTATAGCGGTATCCAGGGAGGGGGCTATGGGAGCCATGGCTCCCCCCCCCCCCAAGGCCTAGAGTTTTCGTTTACCTTCCTTTATTTGGCCAAATTTATTTAATATTTATTTATATTCTATTTATCTAATTATTTAAACAATAATATATTGTTGTAAACAGTTATACATGTTATATATGTTATATACAGTACATAAATAATATGGAACATTATAACAAATACTTTTATTATTTTAACTTAAATTTACGATGTCCGCCCTCC
>BOPP01000041.1:8245972-8304822 GCA_017312745.1 Gryllus bimaculatus
CGTCGCCGCCGCCCCCGCCCCCGCGGCCCCCGCCGACGCGACGCCGGCGCCGCCGTCGACGACGCGCAGCCCGCTGGCGTCCCTGAGCAAGGTGATGAACGCGCCGCGCGAGTACTACCCGGTGGGCTACGACAAGAACTTCGACGACAACTTCGCCTCGCGCGTCGAGCTGCCCGACACGTCCTTCTACTGCGGCGACCAGAAGCACTTCCCTGGCCTCTATGGCGACGAGGACCTCGGATGCATGGTAAGCACTAGCTGGGTGAGGATAATAGTGTTCTGTGTGTGTGTGTGGGAGAGAGAGAGTTAAAGAAGGTACAAGGCAGATAACCTGCCGACGGGTAAATGAGTTGGGTGTGTGAGAGTGAATAAGTAAATAAAGAGAGGGAGAGGGGAGAGGGAGAGATAGTCTTACAGAGGGGAGAGAGAGTTAGTCAGAAAGACAGACTGAGACAGTGGGTCGACGGCAGTGGTGAGTGGGTGCGTGAGAGTGGATGAGATTGGGTGAATGACTGAGTGGATGGGTGAGAAAATGGGTAAATCTTAGTTTCACAGTAAATGAGATTATTACGTAAACAGAAAAAAATGGTGTTCATAAATTTACACTTGCAGTTTTCATACAGGATCTCAATTAAAATAGATTGTAGTATAATAGCGCGTCATTTCCATACGTAAAAATCTTTTACCTCCCTTGCTCCACGGGCATGCCTCTTAAGTTTGTTATTATTTTAGTTAGAAAGTGAGAAAAATAGACCGGAATTGGGGGCATGGCAAATCCACCCTGTTGGAGGATTGGAGCACGGCAAATTCACCCTGTTGACTCCCGCTCGGGAAACCTTTGCATTATTAAAATACATTTCTTACGTACACAGTAACAAGGTCACATTAAGGGAGACATTACTGTGAAATCATGTATTGTGCATCTCTGGGAATTCCTTGTTTTGCTAGTCGGACTTGCGTTTCCTTGATTTCATTTCGCACGATATTGTTCTGTACCTATTACTGACTTGCCTTTTCTTCGTGCAATGTCTACCATCGCATCAATGCTGGTGGCGGCAAGCATTTAAAGCAACGCCTTAAGGCTCGAGAACCCTGGTGATTGCGAGACCTTGGGTTTGGTCCCAACCAGGTGCTGGAAATTTGCATCGGTGAACTCGTGGAGCGACCAAGAATCTATTTCGTTTGCTGATTGCTCTCATCAGTGTCTTCCGTTCCTCCGCCCGTGGTCGCCTCCAGACGGATCTCTCAGCCTAGAGTATTAGCCATCCTACCTTCCCTATACCGTCCCCATCCTCAAAGCCAAGCAATGGCTCAACCACCTATTCTCATCTAACCCACCCCTCTAATGTAAAGAATTTCCCGCAAGCATCAAAGATCCAAAATACGGCGTCCTCGCTATGATATTTCAGAGAAATTAGGCCCGTGTTGGTGTAACAGTAACATAAAAAATCTTACCTTATCACATCGTTAATTAAAATGGTTTATTTTGTTTCATTTTAATAATCGAATTGTTTATCCGTAATTTTGAAAACAGTTCATTGAAATAGTTCACCAAAAAAGAAATATCGTTAAAAGATGCAGACTCTGAATAGAACTTGTATGCTCAACCCCTCTACCATAGTGTATTGGGCAGCGTGACAGAGAGATTATCCTAATGAGTTTGCGCGATTTCATGAAGTGAAACAATCTTAGTCTACAAGGAATCTACACCTACAAGTAATGTCTTATTGTAACTGTCATTGATTCAAAATACCTGAAAATGGAGAAAAATTCACATCCCCGAAACGTCGCTAATTATGGTTGTAAAAAAACAATTAAAACTTTTTTTATAATTTTGTGATATTATTTTTTTTTTTGTTTATTTTCTGGTTTCTGTCAAAATGAACTCTGTGGCCAAAACTCGTTTAACCTACAAGTAATATTTGACTGAGATGTTTTGGGGGATTTTTTTTTCCATCCCAGCAGGTATTCTTAAGCCCCCCAGTGGATTCCTAATTGCACAAATCGCGATTCTTCACTACATAAATTTAGACTAAATTTATGAAGTATATATCAATATTGTTATTATTATTATTTTACACTAATAATAATAATAATAAGATACATAACCATTTTAAACTATTTATTGGCGTTAAATCACAGACGTTTCCATAATTATTCTTGTAGGAAAAGCGCTGCTGGTTAATTTGTGGAAATCTCAGAATTGACTTGTATAACCAAAAGGAAGGAAAACGGAAGGAGGAAGGGGTGCGTGGGCGAGGAGTGGGGATGGGGGGGGGGCGCCTGCGCTCGGGCCACGCGTGCCTTCGCCCGCAGGCGCGATCTCCCACGCGCCTGGGAGCGCGCGGATCCAGGCCGCTTCAGCGGAGAGAGGGTCACGGAGACCCACGGCTGCCCCGGCCTGCGCGGGCGCGATGCGAAGATTGTGCCGACGGCACGAAAAGTTCTCGCCCACAGATCAGACGATCCGTAAAACTGCGTCACATACAAACGCTTATTAATATATTGTCTTATTGATGAATTCTCAAGCTGCGTGCAGTTCAGAAAGTTACGCAGCAAACTAACTAGGAAAGGGTTCATAACAAGCACTTGGCGTAGCAGTACAAAGAATCCACACTGGGACGAGTCAAAACAATAGAATGAAATGTAAATTACATTGTACAATGTAATATGAAATGGGATCAGAGGAGCTTTAATGCAGAAGTAGGTAACTAGTAAGTAGCAAACTGGAATAAGCAACAAACGTGTTCTCGGAAACGATTACAAAAAAACATCATCTTATGAAATGCTAATTAATGCTAATAAATTATAATGTAATGTTTGTTAACATTTTCACGTAAGGTAACAATAAAACAAATGCACCCGAATGAGCAAATGCTTGTGCCTGGGTGCAATTTAAGTAAACTTTTAATGAAAATAAAAACTGAGATATGGTACATTGACAACAAAATGTATGTGCAAGTAACAGTTTTATAAAATAGTAACCTAACATATTTTATATATAGAAAATCAGGCTGAGCATTTGTTGCAAATAAAATAAAACTACTGCAAACTATTATTTTACAGTTTTAAAGAAAGAGAATAACAAAGGATGAAAATATTAAGTATATGAGGAAGAACCTATGCTAATATGAGTAGGGGGAAAGTCGTCCACAATGGGGAAGCTAACATATTCTAACATATAACAAATTAATTTTATTGGTAAAAACCGTTTGCAAAATATATCGACGTTAAGTAGAACTTTGACATTCAGAAGAAATGATTTTCTGTGTTAAAATATTGACATTATTGGAAAATGTGTAATGTCCCCCTTTTTGGACAACCGGTGGGATAAAATGGGGTACTCAGATTAAAATGATTTAATATTGAAGACAATTTTGAAAAATCATTTATAAAGTCAATAATTTTGACCCTGAGAAAATGCAGCAGACATGGTTCTGACTACTAGCAGTGTTCACTAATTAGACAAGACTAATAATGACAGAAAAGAGCAAGGGTATTACACGATGAATGACATGGAAGTGGACAAGTTTATTGGTTTAGAGAAATCCTGAAACATTGTCTTGTAACATTGCCAGACGATATTCCTATGATGTTTGAAGTAAAATAGAAAGAACAACTAAATATAAGTCAAAAGAAAAGAATTTAGGAAGGTTACAGTAAAACTTGCACGAACGTTGTAATGTCCATTAAGGGACGCTCGTGTGTCTGCAGTCTTAGATGCGTACCACGTTTTGCTTATTATTTTCAGATGCGTGTCTATCTGAAAAATATACCATCCTACATTGTAATTTGAATTTTACGATTTTCATAGCAGACAGATTTGCAATAAGTTCAATATCACTAAGCTTTTAAAATCATTAAACCTATTAATTCCTTTCAAATTATATTCTTGCGCATGCTTATATTCTTGCGCAAATTATATTCTTGCGCTTCTTTGCGCAATCTATACCATTCAACACACATACTATAACGGCTATTGCTTTACTGATTTTGACACCTCTTAAGGTCGGAAAACGAAAGATTATTCATGTTCCTGAAGTGCTATACTCTCAAGACGTTTACTGTAGGCGTTCAACCACCTTACAGTCCCCTCCCGCCCCCGTCCTACAAGAAAAAGTACTCCCTGGCTATCCTGCAACCCCCCTCCCATAACTAACAACATAGGTAAGGCTCAATTAGACCAAACAAGTATGAGACAATGGCTGACCTACAAAGACGAACCACAAATACAAAATTCTCTTCCCATCCCACATCTTATCCTACTCCCCTGCACCATCTTTTCCCTCCTTTCCCTCCATCTTCAAGACACCCTAACAAAATAACTCATCTTTCCTTAACGAAATTACCCTTCATTCCATCACCCAGATTCCCAATCGCCGATCCCCGATCCCCGATCCCCGATCCCCTATTCCCGATTCCTGATCCTCGATTCCCGATTCCCGATCCCCGATCCCCGATTCCCGTCCCTCTCCCCCTGTACGGGGAAGAGGAGTCGTGGTAATCTGTAAAAAACTCAGAAGAAAACCCAGCATGATGAGTTTCAAATCGTGTACTGGCATGCAGCTGATAGCAACACCCTGCGTCCTGCGTCCCTTCCCAGAGCTCTTTCCCCGGCCATGGAGTAGCATTCCTTCACCGCGTCACATAGCAGCTGGCGGGCGAATTGATGCTCACGCCACTACACGATGAACACCTCAGCTGACCAGTTCTGCTTCTCATGTTACGTGAAGTAATAATTAGCACAATGCAAGGCACTTCATGGCGCAATTTATGTAATAAACAACTTTCTACATAATAATCAATTTTGTTCTCTATTTTTATTTAAATGGCGAACATAATCATTTACATTAAGCCTCATGACAGACAGATGACCAGCGAAGTGTGGGTGACATACTATGGCTGGTGTATGATGTATGGCGACCGAGAACCGGCATGCATACATCGGTAATCCCTGGTTATTTACGTGACTTCCTCGTTGGGGCCGCGGCCTTCTGTTGTAACCCGTAATACAGGAGTTCTGGCGGGAATTTGTAATCTCCCGCCCAGATTCCCGGAAATAGATTGTTAGCAAAGATAGATCGCAATGAGACGAAGAAGGACTCCGGGCACCCGGTAGCTCTCGGTTGGGCTCTTGACTTCGCCGTGGCTGTGTCCGACACTCGTGGGTACTAGGGGGCGGCTTGTCCCAAACCCCGTGAACGGCGTTAACAGCTTCGTAACCAACATGGAAAATTGGTAGTCTCGAGCTGGCAGGACGGCCTTATCCAGGTTTTGCTAGATGTGCAAATAGCGTGAGCTCCTCGCTCCGGTTCCGGATACCAGCCCAACGGTGCACTTGTACACCCGCAGGAGGTGAGGATCAGAACAATTACTCAGGAACCCACCCCTGAGAGTAAAATCCCCTGGTGACACAAGTGAGTGCGTTAGTAGGCCGCACATGGTTTACGTGTCTTCTTCGAGGGGAAAAAATTGAATTTGATTTCCCTCCAAAGACCATGACGTGTGCCTGTAACTTTTTGACTTTTATATGCACTTTTTGTTTTATTCTAGCATTGAAATAACCCGATGAAATTAACTTAATATTGCGTGATCATAAAAAAAAGTGTCTCGCTTACGTATGTTTTCTTAGTAAACGTTTTTCTTCAAAAACTACATTGATGTAATCGCATCTGCACGTGCCTGTGACGTTTCTAGTTGTATAACTTTGCGTTTCAGATTGTGCGTAATGTGAAATAATTATTTTCTCAAGGAAATACCACACTTTCGCATACACACGCACCAAGCTTTGTTTCTCAAGTTGTCGTTCCAGTTTTTTTACTCTATATTTCTCCTCTCATTGTCTTCCTCCAGCTAGATGCAGAGTGTTCATAGACAACAGCGGAAAATCGTTTCGCGGGGCTGCATTAACTTCAAAATTTACTATACTTAATAGAAGTGGTGAAGCATCTAAGAGGGTTTTGAGGCTTACCCTAATCCCTAATCAAACTATAATTTTCAAAATAAGAAACGTAATGAATTAAATATTGATATTTTCTATTTCTCGAGATTTCTCCTCCGAAATTTCCTTTTTTCTGCACGTATTATAGTCTAATGTTTTCTTTGACTAAGAGGACGGTTATATAAATATTTTTAAATGCAATAAGGAAGTTAGTAATCATCTCTAAGAAGATAAAGTGTATTCTCATTACAGAAAGTGTTAGAGGAAGAAATTTAATGCAAATAGGAACAAGAAATATTCACTTTTTCGGTATCAGGGATCTACAATACGAATATTTATGCTGAAAAACTTTTTTTTTTGCTGAATTACATAACTTTCTCTGTTCTACGTGTATTGTATGCTAGAAAGGAAAAATGCGTGGGAAAGGAATGTTATGAAGATGCTCCCGATCTGAGGGATAAATGTAGAGCTACATTTTCGAATCTAACGGAGAAAAGGAACCTAACCTCATTGCTTCAAACTACTACTGCTCCAAAAGCCGCCGCCATCCTCTCTGTGGCGAGCTATGTTGTACGTGTGTTGTTTCTAGGTTTATTGGATGAGTATATTATTGAATGCATAAAAATACACGACACATCTTGATCTACCTTAATATATGTACTGTGTGCACCTTGACAACTTAAATCGGTCAATGAAAAATTGTTTGCTTTAACAAAAACTCCACAGAGGTGCACAATTCCTTTGATGTCCCCCTGCAATTTTAGCCAGCCAATTTTAGCGTGTTGGACAGGTTTATGTCAAGAGAACTTCTATTCATCACAATACTTGTTGGTACCTACATACATGTTTGTATTATTGGTTTCTATTTTTATTTTTCAGGTATTCCACGTGTGTGCTCTTACGGACGATGGCCTAATTATGAAAAGTTTCCTGTGCCCAGAATCAACATTATTTGATCAGACCATTCTCAAGTGTAACTGGTGGTTTTATGTTGACTGTAAGGCATCTCGAAAGCTGTACGACAGCAATATTCCCATTTCTAAAAGTTACCAGTTAATGAAAGCCTTAGCTTTCTTTTCATCATACAATAAAAATTAAGTGATTGAAATGCTCAGAACAGAACTGTAATGTATTTATTTATTGTGCTCATCACCGCACTTCGAAGAGACGACAGTGACTACTTTTGCTCTGAAAGGATATTTCGAGCAGAAATGTGGAATATTTTACAAATGACATTGCGTCTACCTCTCCAAGCAAATGTATTCATAATTTGTTGTGGTTATCTCTAAAACCTAAACAGATTTGAAAAGTATTAAAACTCTCAGCCGTTTGATCCATGTCACCGAATTGTTGATTCTAAACGACACTCTGATTAATTAGCGGGAAATAATTTGTTGCAAGTAATATAGCGATTTGAAGAAACCAAAGGAAAAAATGAAAATCGTGCTTAGATATAAGTAGGGACACTTTTTCATGTGCATTCCTATTTTTAATTACCTCTATATTAACTCAATTTAAAAAACAAATATGTTATGCAATAGTTGTTCTATTTATTCTGACTCAAAAACAGTACGCAAACTTTGAACTGTCTTATTTAATTCGTAAATGATAAAAATACAGATGGAAGATGACATTTAGTTTAGATTAATAGAAATTGAAGTGGCAAATAAAATTAACATGGATTACGAGAAGGTTACCCCCCTACTTAAAGCACTCTACCAAAGCAAAATCCTGGCCTGACATTATTTTTAAGATGTTATTAATGAATTTTCTCTTGGTTTCTTCATTATGTAGCACTTGTCTCATCTGCTGAAAAAGTTTAGCAGAACAAGAAAAGTGATAGTTAATATTTTTTATTTGAATATTTTCGTATGAAAAGCTATTGGGAGTTATATTTATATATAATTTAAAATATTTATATATTGCATTTTCTTATTTATTGGAATTGTTCTTTGATTACTTCAGAGGTAATAACTACACCCAATCTGCGAAGATTGTGAAGAAGATACCACAGCTCTCTTGCCCAAAATTTACGTTCGAATTATTCATTTAATCATGTTAAATAATCTTCATACTTATTTTTTTAATAAAAATAATATTTTGATATGTGTTGTTTTTATTCCTTGTCTTAACAATAACTTTATATAAAATAATGAAAATGTACTAAAATAAACTTGACGATGTTATACACCAACAGTTTGAGGAGTTTATTAAAACTTCTTAAGATATCATTGACTACCCATATTTCATCTTTCCGGAGCTATGAGAGACACAACAATAGAGAAATGATAAAAAAATTGTCAGCTTTAATAGTTGTATATTAAAACATAATGGTACTATAAGAGCACAAAATACCTAAAAAAAATGCCCCATTTTTTTCTGTTTTTTACTCGTGTACAAAGCAAGGAAGACTTAAAAGAATGGTGGATGGCTCATTTTCATTGATCTCTCAAAAAAAATTCATTTATCTCTCTTTTCGAATATTGCTTGAAGGAAATATCGGTTTGAAACAATTACATTTTTAAGCGTCAGCCTGTTTTGGTACGACAGAACGGCTATCTAGCGTAGGGATAACGTGCATGGTGAGTCGGAGGACATGTGTGTGAGTCTCGGTGCAGAAAAAATGGTTTTCTGGTTGAAAACACTTTTGCAGGTTCATGTAATCGAACAATATTGCGGAGCAGTTCGAAATAATGCAAGACACACTGTGCGATTGTGTGTTGCGATTTGCATCTGCTAACTATGAAATGAAAACTATTTTCGTTTTAAATATATTTCATGTAGGTAATTCCCTATTAAGTAATAGAACACTTAAAACGATTTTGGTTAATATTTTCTTATAAACTGTCAAAAACCCGTCATATTTCCTTACCGTACTATATACAAAGGGAATAACAATTATTATATTTGCTCTTATTAAATTAATTATGCAATCAATGGTTTAAGCAATGATTCAATGTTCTCCGATTTAGCTATTCTCAATTTCGATCCTAAAATTCTAAATACATACATACTCTATTTGAGTGAAAAAGGAAAATAAAGTATTTAAAGCAGACACCTAGGCAGCGGGTATCGCTTCCGCACGGTCCCACACGTCATGCAGGCACACAGCACGCTATTGAAGCAATTAATAGCTTGGCACCTTTTTGTATTTGGAAGGCACAGCAAGAAAATTGACTGTGCGGTTTTGAAACACGCAGTTCTTTTGTTTCGTTCTCTTCGGAAATATAAATATATTCAGTTCTTTCCGTTATTAGATACACAGACTTAAAGAAGACTCGGTAGTAAAAAGCTGAAAAGCGTAAAAAATATTGAAACAACCTAACAGGGACAATATGGGGTCCCGTCATAGTTATTTTGGGGCACAGGAAATAATAATAATAATAATAATAATAATAATAATAAATTATTATTTATTAATTTTCTCAATGTTGGATATTATATAATACATAGGAATTGATATTCAAGACGTATTAAGAAAAACAAATGTTTAAAAAATTAAAAATTGTCTATTTTTAAACAAATTACGCAAAACATTACTAATATTTTCGAAAAATTACTGTATTTTAAAACCTGGCTTTGAACAAAAAAAATTAAGGAAAAGTCTTTATCTTTAATAATATAGTTGAAGGAAGTCGCCAAAAAAATTTGAACTTTTGCAATTTTCAAAAAATCAAGAATTTTAATTGAGAGTAACCCCACATTTAAATGTAAGTTTTTTTTTACGCTATCCGAGATTTCGCAAAGTTGAATATGGGGCAATATCACTTCTGGGGAAAATCGCCTAAACAGTTTCGGTGCTAGCGATAACCACAAATGGACGGACAATCAGACAGGCGTTTTGCCTCCAATCGTTTTTCGTTGTTAAGAGCTCACAAAACGTGGATTTTGACAACACCGCGTGTTTTTATCCACTTTTTAGTCACCAGGACCCGACAATAAGTGATTCTGAGGAAAACTCGCCGTTTTTTACCCGCGGCGTTTCAATACTTTCTCTGTACTGCGTAAGCAGTACGCGAGAAAACAAAAAAATGTAATAGAAATAAACAAACAAAACTGCAATAAATAAAAATTCAAAAGCACAAATAGACAAATATAAAATGTAAATAATTTGCGTCCATCTCCACCAATTATTCCACCAATTATGTCTCCTTGATCGAGTGAATCGGCAATGTCCTAACAATCTGTAGCTAGCTGATTTTCGCAAGAATAACCAGGTCTAAAGTCGTTTAGGTGATCAACTGTAACTTTTGTAAAATATGGCCTGGAATTTTCTTTCCTGGACCCTTTTAATAAGCCTTTAATTTTGATACATTTTCGTTGACTTCCAATTGTGCCAACCAGTATTTGCCGAGTGGGCGCTGCTAGCTTGAAACTAAAACTACCTGCACCCATGATTTTTGGAAATCCACAGGAGCCTCAGATTCGTGAATACAGCACTAAATTAGCCTCAAAATAGCGTTTAATTTAAATAATGATTTGGTTGTTTCTTTGTATAATAATGTATAATAATAATAATAATAATAATAATAATAATAATAATAATAATAATAATAATAATAATAATGTTTTGGGCCGACGCCGCCGTCACAGGCGCCACCAGCAGTGGGCAACAACTGATGTCACCGCCGTGCCTCTGACCGGAAGGTCCTAGACTTCGAGTCCCGTCGATGGCAGGATTTTCGACACTAGCTTGTCAGTTGGGTCGAATTCAATCGCTGTTTGGAGGAGACTTCTAGCGGCTGTCTACTCTGATCGGTTGTTTTCATTGCTTTTCAACACCAGGCCAGTATCGGAGCAGTACCTACCCGAACAAACCGGCCACGAACCGAGCGCTATTTTTCTTTCCTCTTCCTTGTCCTTTCCTTACATACACTTACACCCACATACACTGCACTCCCGAACTTGTCGAGAGACCAGTCGGGAGCTTCGAGCTCGTCTCGGCCCGCGGTTGGGAGATACCTGGACGGAGAAAATTCCCGCAAGCCGATGTAGATCGGCGCCGGATCTCGCCAGGCAGCGGAGGAAGATCACTTCCACCTCCAGCGATAAAAAGATGCACTTTACTTACGTAACTAATGTTGACGCGACCGGAATCACTAAGCAATCAATCAGTCCCCGGAGCCAATCTTACCGCCCCGTCTCTTAGCCCATTGCCCGTACGTTTACTTCGACCGTAGGCAAGAGCACGACGCTGGACACTTACATCAACGGTCGACAACAGGGAGGGGGGCGGTGCGTGGAGGACGCCGCAACTCTGCTGAACAGAGCGTCGCAACGTCTCTGCTTGAGATGGACGCCATCGCGACCTCGCGCGCTCTCCAAGATCCATCCGTTCGCAACCGCAAAGATAAACGGGAGATTACGTTTCACCCAGTCCATTAACCCTACGGATCCAAACATCCCGGTGGCGAATAACACCACTTAAAAACTATGCGGTCGGAAGGTTAGCGCCTTTTCATTGCCAAACCAAGATCGGTTAAAGTAGGGACGGTCCCTACGAAATTGGAATGGGTGGCAACCCTGCTTCTGCAGCATTTGTGCACACTTTTAGAAAGAAGCGTTTCTAAATGAAATGGTTTGAGAGAGCATAAACATGTCGTGCCTAAAAGCTATATTGATTGCAAATCCCAGTTACCATTTAGAGGCTAGGGTATATTAGTGAGTTCAGTATCGAGACCGATGTATCTACAGAGGTTTCATCAAGGAGTTTATACAATGGCATTTATTAATGTAGTCCTGCTGTTTTTATGTATACTGAGTAGTAAATTTTGCTGTAATAATTTATTTCCTCTAAAAAAGCTTGTAGTTCTAAGTGACATACATAATGGAAATGCAGGAAAGGGCGAATCAGAACAAATTGATTTTATTCGCAATTACAATGATTTCAGACGTGCACACTTTGATACTATCTTGTTCTACTTTTGGGATAAGAAAAATGGAAAAAGGATTTTTGATGGCCCAAATCTTTGCTTATTTAATACATTTGAAGAGAAAACAGGAGTGCGTTTGAAGCGTGTCAAACCTTCCCTCGCTATGTTTGGGAAAAGTACCAATGGAACGTACAACGGTGAGTTAGGTCTCATTCAAAACTCTTCAGTGGACGTATCCGCCAACGTCTTTTACTACTTTCACAACCAATATCAATTTGGGAACTACACTGTTCCTGTCCTGGCGAGTCCGCTCTGCATCGTGGTTCGTCGCGCCCCCTCCGTGCCCTTTACACAAGTGTTGCTCCTTCCCTTCACGCCGCTCGCTTGGACGTGGCTGTTGATTTCGCTCTGCACAGCCATCTCGGCTTTCTTCACCGTCCACCGCTACCTGCCCAGCGGAGGGCGCGGAAGCGGGAGATTGTCGGCGCTCACACGCAGCGCGCTGGACGTGGCCCAAGTGAGTTGCTCGGGCGCCTGCAGCCGCCCCGCAGCTACTCTACCCGCACGCACCCTGCTGGGAGCGCTGCTGCTGTTCTCGCTGGTGCTCTGCAACGCCTACACGGGCCAGCTGCTGGGATTTCTGACGACACCGCCGCGTCTCGCCGACCTGCAAACGCTGGATGACGTCGCCCGCGTGCTCGATGGAGTATACGCGTTTGCCGCCCCACCGAACATTTTTGATAACCCCAACTCTCCGCGAGCGTTAAGAGAAATTGGACGCAAACTGAATGTACTTAAAGTCCACGACATCCTTTATGTCGTACGTAAAATTACTCACGAGAACAACGTTGGGGTGCAGTTGGCCACGACGTTTTACTCCTACTTGTCCAGCTCGGAAGCGCTCACCGAGGAGGAGCGTATGCTGCACCTCGTCCCGGAGTGCGTGAATCCGCCCGGACTGTTCGCCTTCCTGGTGCGCAAGAACTCCCCGCTGTTCCCTGTGTTCAGCGACGTGGTGCGGCGCGCGGTGGAAGCGGGGCTGTTCGACCACTGGGTGCGAATGCAGCGCCATCACATGGCCGCCGCCGGGGTGATCGCCTGCCAGAGCGCCTCGGCCCCTCCGGGTGACGCAAATGGCGGGCGCGGGCAACGTGCTGGCCGTAGGACTGGGCGCCGCCGCGGCGGCCTTCCTCGTGGAACTGCTTCTGGCGAGGACGCCGAAAAACCGTTACAGACAATGGAGGATGTAATAATCGGGCTCATCCTCGCGGGATTCAGAGAGACCTAAATCTCTCAAGGATGATATGAAACATTGCGTCCGATATTGTGAAACTATCTCAACTAACCTGCTACAATTATTTCTGATTTTGACGGGCGTGAAGTTTGATAAACGCGTGGTAACGGCGATGCACGTGCAGATGCAGTCAAAGCTTATCAATGAAGACAAAAACTCGATATTTTCAATGCTAGTGACTATATTTTGAGCGCGCTTACAAATTGCCATTTGGGGCAAAGAGTTATATATTGGTTACCACGGCAAGAAGTTTCGATACACAATGTGTTTATTTTGAAGATAAAATAAACATATGAACATTGAGGCTGCCATACAAGTCTAAGTTACATAATCGTTTCATTTAATCTAATTCTAAAGTTAAATTACTGGATTTTGCCACTGGTGAGTTGAGCATTCCTGCTTTACAGTCTCCCTGCACATTTCAGAAACCAGCATGCATGCTCGTTAAAGTTGCTTCATAAATTCTCGTTGGTGTGGTGTTTTTCCTATTCATATCAACTTTCTACAATCTAGAATCATCACTCTTATTTGTTGGATTGATAACATTGTTTCCAGGTAACGCATTATTTAATTTGAATGATATCAGAAAGTTGCATATATAAAACCATGACACATTGAAGGGAAGTATGTGAAAATATATTTTTATTTCATCAATAATTATATCGAATACTTCCTCAGACAACTTTCTTAAAAAGTAATTTATCCCGAAAAAAGTATAAGGTTTTGAAAATCTTTAGTTAATTTGGTTGAGAGTAAATCTCTCTGGTACTTTATTGTACTCCCAGATGGTAACACTATGTACCTTTTTCATAAATATACCGTACTAATGGCTTGAAGTGCAGCAGAGCAAGAAATGTGTGGAAAATGGTGTCCTGGAGCAGTAAAAATTGACTGTTCTGAAACAGCACACGTGAATACTGAAGCTTATTTATTCCTTATGCATGGCATCAGCAGTGTCGTAAGCATAGAAGCGTAAGCGTAGTGCGTGAAAATTTAGTCGTAACATCAGGTATAACATTAGTCAGTCAAAATCCAAACTTTTTCAGTTTTTTGTATTTTTTCATTTTTCCTGGGTATCAAACCAAACCTTCGATACCACTCGTAGGTGTAGAGGCTAATTAGTTTTTCCTGCCTGTATTCGAATTAGTAATTTAGTTATCATTGAATTTGTATTGGCGGATGCAAGGGAAGAGGCTAGGGTGGAAGCACGGTCAACTTAAGTATCTTTCTATTAGAGTCGGCTGTGGTGGTGCCACCGGGGCGAACGCATGGACGGAAGTGAAAACGAGGGTGGAGACGACGAAGGCTAAGACTGGATGGAACATCTCTTAGCGAGGACGGAATGGAGACAACACGACGGTGGAGGCGGAGACGAGGACGGAAGCGGAAATCAAGGTCTGAGGGACGACGGAGGGAGGGGCGGTGGTAGAGGCGGTGGCGAAGGTGGAATTTGCAAAGGCAAGGTCAGGAGTGTGGGCGGAGGTTAGGGTGCAGATGAAGTCAGTGGCGGATTTACCATTAAGCTAAAGTTCGGAGCCTCAAAAATTACTAAACATAATTGCAAATTTTCTAAAAAATTCATATCTACATATTCATTCATGAAAATATTATTATACAAATGTATAATTAGTTCTAGTGAATAACTTTCCTAACACTTTTCTAAAATTGCTGCTGAACTCACGAAGGGACTAAAAACATAAAATTCAACATCATTCCCTTCCCAAAAAATCTTCAACACGATGTTTATTTCCGAATCTTCTTCTAACGAAATCCTGAGAATAGTTAGTAAAATGAAAAATAAATATTTATCAGGTTTAGATGAATTTCCGGATTGTTTGTTGAAAACTTGTGTACATACCTTTATACACCTGTTAACTCACATTTTAAATGCTTCTTTTTGTACAGGAATATTTCCAGATAGTTTCAAAGCAGCAAAAATTAAGCAACTTTTTAAAAAAGGGAGCAAAAATGGAATTTAAAATTACCATCCAATTTCTCTTTTATCAGTTTTCTCAAAAATATTAGAGGCTTTTCTGTTTGCTAATGGAAACTTTTCTCAGGAAATACGAAGCGTTTTCAGTCTCACAACACGGTTATAGAAATTCAAAATCTATAGAAATTGCCGTTTTTTTCTTTAAGATGTTGCTTCATCAATGGACCAAAATGAAGCACCAATAGGTTATTTTTAGATCTTACGAAAGCTTTTGACGTTATTGGCCACAACATATTGCTATCAAAATTACCTTCTTACGGAATTCGTGGTATCGCCCCAGATTGGATACCACGAATTCCGTTCTCGTACCTTATACATCGATCTCAAAAAGTAGAAATACTATACTGACACGAAAGGACATTATTTACTTATCTTTCCGATTCTTTACCAATTCAATATGGGGTCCCGCGACGTTCGATCTTAGGTCCGAAATTCAGTCAAACCTCAAATGGAATGTACTCATAATAAAATTAAACACAAAATTAAGTTCATGTTACGCATTCAGAATTCTTTCAAATTCAGTCAGCCCAGACCTTTATGCTAAAGAAAATTATTCGAAGAATAAAAAAAAAATGCCATCCGCGAGATCCCTGCAAGAAGCCTCTCTTCATTGAGCTTGGGATCTTACAATTGTCTTGCCTATTTTTTTACGAATCTGTAATATTTATCAAAACTGAGTTACTCAACGATGAGAACATATTTTCATGCAATACTCATATTTATAATTGCAACACGCGTCATAGAAATCACGTTCATCAAGTATCTGTATCAACAGCTTACTACCAGAAATCCACATAAAATTCATATACTTATTTATATACATGTACAATGCATTGCCAGATGACATTAAACAATTGAAGTCAGTACACAAATTTAAGTTAAAAGTAAAATATGTTCTGTTGCATAACTGTTTCTATACAATTAGAGATTACACTGATCATCAAAAAGAAAAAAAAATATTTTAACAAATCAGTGATATATAATGAATTAATTTACATTTGTATTGTATATTTTTTCAAAAAGACTCAATATGCTAGTAAAAAAATGTACTTCAACTTCCGGGTAAATGGTTCCCAACTCGATCAGGTTTTTATCCAGTTTCTCTGACACATTGAGCAAATTTTGAGATGGCCCCTTATTTTGCTTTTGGACGTGAATGTAGCTTCACTATGCACACATATCTCCTTTTGCTTTTTGTGGTAGGAGTAGAGGTAAGGGTTACTATTTTGTTAGCATTGCAGAAAAATCAAGCCTGCAATTGGTTTACCGTTGCAAATAAGTTTTCTAGAACTCGGGAACGAAAATATCTAGTTTTTCATGTTGCTAATCTCGCGCTTTTTAAATTTTTTATATATTTATTTATCTTTAACTTTTACTCTCCTTCAAGTATTTATAGTTAAAATGATGGGAAGGGATTCTGGAACTCAAGAAAACGTGCGCAGATGATCTTCTCTCCCATACGTCACATATAGTTATTACTGTTTTTGGACCTAATAAACCTAAATAATTTTAAACTGTAATAAAATGGGACTGACAACTCAGGCCGTACAAGTGCGTCGTTTATTTAGTAAATTAAAAGAGATAAAAACCAATATCGAACTTACAATAAGGCCATGATAGGACGCAACAAAATCAATTCACTAATAAAAATGCTCAGTGAAAATGATAAGCTCCGAGTTTTATCTTTCCCTCCTGAGATATGGGTTATATTCTGGGGAAGCTCATCCTGAAGTACCCAGACCTTTAGATTGCAAATGAAAATGATTCGAACAAGGAAAAAATGCTATTGTAGTGATCCCTACAAGCCTCTCTTCATTGAGTTGCCTATTTATTTACAAATCTGTAATTTTTGTCAAAACTGACTTACTTATACTTGGGTTTTTATTTCTTGACGCGCGAGGCCTAGTCTTCACGACGGAATACCTCGCGGTATTTCGCCACTTTCTTATATGGCCTTACATTAGCAATACGTTTCCGCAATATCTTTCAGCAATGATGGGATGGGATTCTATAAAAGATTTAATATGCTTGTAACAAAAAATGTACTTCAGCTTCAGGGTAAATGGCCCCCATCTCGATCAGGTTTTTGTTCAGTTTCTCTGTTCCATTGGGCAAATACTGATATGGCCCCTTCTGCTTCTTGCGGTCACCTTTACACCAGCAAGAGCAAAGAGGGGTAATACATTGTCAGAACGATCTGAGCAAGATCTTTCCGGTAAGATATTATCGATTGTTTTGCATTTAGTTGTACCGCTAGACGTCGCAAGATCGCGACCATATCGAGTAGTGGCACGACCGAGAACGAAGCGAAAAACCGTGAGACACCAAAATTTCATGAAGACTAGGCCTCGCGCGCCAAGAAATAAAAACCTAAGTAAAACGGTGGGCACATATTTTCAAGCAATACACATATATTACATAATTACACATGTCGCAGAAATCACTTTCATCAATTGTATCTATCAACGGTTCACTACAAGAAATCCCCATTCAATACATGTACGAATACGTTATTTTATAACGCATTGAATTTGAACTGATGCCGTATTTTACGTGGCAAGATTCGGGCCAGCAGGCTCGCTGTTACGTCTGAAAACTCAAATTTCACTACGCTTCTTTCGCCCACTTGCGGAGAAAGGAGGTATCACTCGGGCGACGAAATAGGCGATTTGAATTTAGCTCAGAGGTTTCATTTAGGCTTGATCTTTTACATGCAGTAAATCTACTAACATGGACAGTCGGCTTTACTTCCCCGACGAAGGAAGGCGTACGAAGGATTTTCTCGCCCTTCAAAATCCACGGCTTCGATCCGCTCTCCCGCGAACTTGGGTACAACTGTCTGATAAGCTGTTACACCATCACCGCCGAGACATTGCCAGTGCCAGACTCCGCATTGCCAGATAACATTAAACAATTAAAGTTGGTTCACAAATTTAAGTTAAAAGTAAAATATTTTCTGTTGCATAACTGTTTCTATACAATTAGAGACTATACTAATCATCAAAAAGAAAAATTTTATTTTAACAAAACAGTGATATATAATGAATACATTTGTATTGTATAATTTTTTATAAAGATTTAATATGCTTGTAACAAATGATGTACTTCAGCTTCAGGGTAAATGGCCCCCATCTCAAACAGGTTTTTGTTCAGTTTCTCTGTTCCATTGGTCAAATACTGATATGGACCCTTGTTTTGCTTCAGCATGTAAATGTAACTTCACTGTGCATACATTTTGTTGAACTCTCCTTTTGCTTGCAGTGCAGCTTGTTGCATCCTTTAGCTTGAGGAGAGCTAGGGATGAGTTACTATTTTGTTAGAAATGCAGAAAAGTCAAATCTGGAGTTTGTCTACCAATATAAGTTTTCTATAACTTGAGAACGAAAATGTGTTGTTTCTACAAATGTTGCTAATCACACATTTTTTTTAATTTTATTTTCTTTAACTTTTATACATTTTTCAACAATTTTCAGTTAAAATGTTGGAATGGATTCTGAATCTCCCGAAAACAAGTGCATGTGATCTTCTCTTCCACATGTCACATGCAATTATTACCAGTTTTTTACTAAATAAATCAAAAACAGAATATTATATTATAGATGATTGTTATAAACTTTTAAATTAAAAACTTTAATAAAATTATTATTTGAATGCATGTTTTATTTGTTTAATTAGTTTTTAATAAAAATATTAAAATCTCCAAATTCAAATATGTTATTACTGACAGTAAAAAGAGCGGCCTCAAAAATATTTTTTCTTCGAGCCTCAAAAATGGTAAATATGTGACTGGATGAGATAGCATAGAGAGTGACAATCATAACATGTTTTACACACTTGTATTATATTCAATATTGTAGTTGTTTTTTCCACTAATTTCCAGTATAAGAGCCTAGCAAAATATCTATATACCAGTCTACAATGTAATAAAGACAGAAAATAACAAACAGAAACCAAATTCATCATCTAAGGCACTACATGAAATCTTTCAATTTCAAATAAAGCAATGTACCCATAAATAATTGTGGCTTGAAAGGGTTAAGAACATGAACAAGTTGCCTGTGGCTAATCATTGACTTCATCCTTGGTGACAAAGGAAAAAACGTAAACAAAGGAGAAATATCTCAAAGTTTTGGTATCCATCCTAATTTTAGCAAACTTTTTTTTTTTGTTCTCATTTTATATGCTGTTTTTTAATAATTGCTTCTATTTTCAAAAACTACTTGCACCATTTTAAAAATCTTCTTTTATACAATCATGTCAGGAAAGTTGTTAGTATATTTTAAAACGAGTTATCATTCCAAAATTGTTTTCAGAATTCAGCCTATGTTATTTTTCTTATTCTACATGTGATGATTAATTATTTAAGAAGAAGCTCCTCCTGGAATTGTGAACTCATGAAGGCACCCAGATCATGAACAGTATGGACATTGTGAATACCTATGACAAATATCATTAATAATTAAACTGAGTTATAATTTTATTACTCATGAAGGTACATTACAATTACACTTGCCAGGTACTGAATATTTATTGTAGGCTATCAGAATAAATTATATAATTTATGTTCTAGAATTTGTTACTTTTAACTTTTGTCTGTCTCCATCAAAGTTTCATTTTACACTTATTTATGATGACCAAATATTTCACGCATTATGTCTGACTTTGGTTTTGGCATATCCATTTCTGAACGTACCAAATTTGGAGGTGAGATACTATCATTCTCCCAAAAGACATTACCTTCCTTTGCCGGTTTCTCAATGGAAGGTACTGAACTGCTAGCACGAGTTGGAATACCTCGATGAATGTTTTCTACAGCTTGTGAAACATTACCATATTCCACTTTCTTGGATTTGCAAATAGGTAAGTGGAATTCTTTATCTTTGTGATCATTTAATTCTACAGGGTCAGCACCCCCTTCAATAGCTCTCAGAGCTGCTAATAAGTGATTTTTATCATATGATTCCGACATTCCAGCCTTCTTTCCTATTTGCTTCCCAACATTTCTTTGTTCTTCATCATATTTTTCAATTACTGATTGTGCTCTGATGGTTTCATCTCTTATTCTATTCTGTATCTCATTCCAAGTACTATTGATTGCTTTGAAATGCAGTTGATGTTCCTCTGCAGTCATATCTGATTGGGAAATTTCTGAAGAATTTGTTATTACATTTGTCATTTCAGAGTTATTTCCACAGAAATGATTTCGTTTGGCATGCTCATTGCATCCAAAATCTATTGGGTCATCAGAATTCTGAATCATTGGAGACTTCTGAATTACTCGTTTACCTGAACTTGCAGTCCCTACAATGTGACAACAACATTGTTACAGTATACTTGGGAAGTGAGAAGGGGAAACTTCCTCAAAATCACATTGAGAACAAATTACATTCTTTACTTACCACTATCTCCTGCTCCATTCAGAGATCCTCTACGAGTGTTGTTAGTGACATGGTCATTGACAATTAATTCACTGTCTCCTGATACAGAATACCGTCGTAATGGATTTCTTTTCTTTATTGATTTAATCTCGTCATGTACTTCTACATCTGGAAGAAATAGTGCTTGTGGGCATGGAATATTCACATCTTGTGGACTTCCAAAATTGTTTGTAATGTCTTTCAGCTTTGTTTCATTTTCTTTGAATGTATCTGCAAAATAAGAAAGATATCAATAAAAAAATGAGCAAGCAGAATGAAAAGAAGTACAGAGTCAGGTGGAAATACAGAGGTAAGTATTAATATTTTTGAGATACTGTTTTCATCTGGCAAAGTATTTTAAATATTTATTTGCAATCAAACATAGCTTTAAAAAATTATTAGGCTCAAATGATATTCAAGTAAATAGATTTGCGGCAAAGGAAAAAAGCGATGCTGGAAAAAGGCAAAGCAGGAAGAATTAAATGTCATAATTAACTTACTTAAAACTATACACTGTCTGGTATAAAAAGATATCTCAAGTTAAATGTTAATTTTACCAAACATTTTTGTAAGGACAGAAATACATAAATATACCAAATTTAATGATGATGGTTCTAGGCCAGAGGAATGGTGTTGAATCTTCAAATGCAATTTTTCTCGTTTCAAGTCAAACTGACTCGTATTTTTTTGGCCTCTCAACCCTTCAAATGCCTTCAGTGCTCATGCAACTCGCAACATGTTTTGTTATTACACCCATTACCATTTTGCATGACCAGGGGTCAACGCATCATAGATTCATAAAACCAAGTAAGAGACCATTCTGTCTCATAAAGGATGTATGTTTCTTCAGCCATAAACAATAAAATGAGACCTTTTGAACATTCTCTTACACTTATAGAAGTTTAACTCTCAAAGTATCCCCAATCTGCAGCACAGATTCTCAAAAATATATAAAATTGGGTCCCAGCATGAAGCTATTTTCACTTTCAAAACAATAATTTAAACACTGCAGAATGTTTGCGTATACCAATTTGTAAAATAAAAATAAAAGCCACTTGCACTTTACATTAATATGCAAATGCAAGCACATTTGATGACAACAAAATAATCTAGGCACTAAGAACATACGCAGAATATCACATTTAATTATTTTATACTTGTTTGGAAGCCATCCCATGCATTTCTACCAGGGCTTCAATTGAAATGAATTTTTCTCTCTGTTAATAACATTTCCCCTTCAGGATCTGAATCTGTTGGAAGTATTCTCTTCTGAAATTTTCCATTTCAATTCTGTTATTTTCACATCAATGGTCACATATAGCAGGAAAGATGTCACAGTGTAAAAGACCCCTCTTCACCTGAGATCGTAGAAGAATTTAGAAGCATTTGCCTGCAACATTCCTCTTCTAGTAATGTAACCAAATTTTACCTTTATGATTAGGAAAAAAAACTAAATTTGTCCAGAAAATAAGAAACACAACATTTAAAATTAGTATAATTTGTACCTTGTGAGAAATTATCAATCATTTTATAGAATTTTCTTGTCTAAAATTACTTGAATAGATATATGATAAATTACAAAATAAAATATTATATGTTGTTCTATCAGAAGGTAGAAATGTATATATTATATTGACAACAAAATTAAACAAGTTGCTTTGTTTTTTACACTTCTGTCCTTCATAAATATGAAAGAGTAGGAAGAGATATCCTTCATTCAGAGAGAAAGTATTGGAAACAAAGGATTAAGAAAACCTGACAACCACCCAAAAAAGTTGGCTTATCGAATGTCAAAAATATCAAATAGTATTCCCAAAGAGCATCAAAACTTTTGATATAATGATGAAAAACTCTTCTTCTTAAGAAGAAAATTGTCTTACCTTTAAAATCCTTTGTAACATTTTCTATGCTCTTGCTAGCAGTCATCTGCGATGTATAAGAAGGGCATTCCTTAAAAATGATAAATAAACATGAGAAACTGAAAGCATTGATTATTCTAAACAATGATCCACAGATTAAAAAAGATAATAAAATAAAACCTTCCTCTTGACATTGAACAACATAAAGACATGATGCAGAAAATAAAAATGAAGACTAGAAATAATGTGAAAGTGCTTCTCAAATGAATACAAGGCAGCAAAACTCTATTTTCGATATTTTATATAGGTACTAATGAAGAAAAATTCTTTAAAGATAATTTACTATTTTTCATTACCTGTTACTGTTATGAAGATAACTCCCACCCACCCCCACCCCCTCGTATTGAAAAATTTCTACTTGTTAATCCAAAGAATGGGAAAAAAGTTGTCTATATTTTGTACGCAAACCTTGGCTATCCCTTTAATTATGCATGGTTACTTTGTTTGTGCAATTTTGCTAGATTATAATGAATCAAACAATATCACACCACGAAAAAGATCAAATCTGCATGTATGTTTCCGCATTCCCCAATTGTTACACTAGAAAAATTAGAGGTGGAAAATAAAGGGAAACTATTGCAAACAGTACATTACTTTAAGAAGAAAATTTGTCTGACTTCTGTAGACTACTGGTACTCTTGTTAATTTTAGTGCATACGCTAATCATCAATTCTGTAGAACAATAAAGTCACATTGATATATTATGTCCAAGGGCTACTGAACTGAATAACAAAAGCACTTAAAATTCTGGCCTTGAAAGACTGAACCTTGAAATTAAAAGAGATGTGGACGGAAGGCCTCTTAGCAAGAGCAATTAGGCCTCTCTCCATTTAGCAATATCCCAGGCATGCGCAGCCTAAAACAAGAAGGGGGATAGACTACATTTCAGAACCCCTCTGGGCCCCCTTTACATTACGCTTTCTTATTTACATTGGCATATTTTACAATAAAAGAAATTAAACATTACAAGGGGAATGACATTATAAATTTAAAAAATATATAATATAATCAATAAATACAATTTATTTTATATTGAATCATATACAAGGTTGCCAGATGGTTTAGACAAACTCTCTCCCAAATTTGTATCAATTCCCCAAATTGTCAGCTTCAAAAAGAGGAAAATATGGAATTAATCATATTTATGAAAATGTTTTATTAAATAAAGGTACTTTAAAAATTTAATACCAGTGCCCTTTTGAAATTTTCAGGGGACCATAGTTCCTCCCCCACCCACACACACACATGCGCACAAAAATAAATATCTTGCATTTCTAAATAAGTGCCTTAAAACTGATTTGACATTGTATTTACATTTTTAATATCATATATTATTTACGTAGAGCATTAAATGAACATATTACAATTTATTAAGAAACTGAGGAATTGTTCAAATCAGAAATCTTTTAAAAAATATCTTCATTTAACAACAAAAATTTAAAGATTCTATCAGAAATGTTCCTCATGGAATCATGATGAATGCAGTAAAAGATTACAAATGTAAAGTGAAGAATTAGACACACTACACTTCTTACTGTAATAGCTTCCTAGCTATTTTTTCATCAAATAATTAATTGGCTGCCATTTTCCTCTCTGAAGAGAATGAACAGTGTTTTGAAAAAGTGTTCTTCATAGTAAAACTTCATAATAAAATATGATGGACTGCCATTTTTGTAGTCTTCTATTGAAGTTTTGGAATCTCTATCACCAATTATTTTTACAGTCCTTAAAAATAATTCATTATTTTTCATTTTAGTCACATACTTTAACAAATTAACTCACAGAACTACACCTAAAGAGTAATATATAAGAGCATTTAACAGTTTGATTATCTGAATACTTTCATTTTCATAAATGACTTTTGTTCATTATTGTGTGAATGTGCATTATTTATTGCGTCATTAGTCCCTACTTTCAATTAGTTCAGTTTATGTTATTTTCAACATTAAATTAGTAGATATGCAGTTATTACAAGTGCACAACTGCATCAGATACTGACCACCAATTCAGTTCCTTTACAATGGTTTACTGTCTCCCCTTTAGAATTGATCATTTACTGACTCCAAATTCTGTGGAAGTTGCTCCTCTCAATTGCATCATAGTGACACTGCCATTTCAACTGTGATGTCTTTCAGGTCAAACATGGGTGGTGAGTTCAGAGGTAAATCAATTCAAAATTAAAGAGCAGTTGATCCTTGATTTTCCCTAAACTGCAACACTTGCTAGGCTGATAAGAAAGTAACATGCACATTTGTGACTATTCGTGACATCACTTTCTCTGTCAGGAACGTCTTTGGGTACATGCCCTTCATCTTGTTGAGAATTCAAGATTTGCTTTTCTGAATTATTCATCTCATGTTTGTGAACGCATCTTCAAATTCTTATGATAGTTTTTCAAATCTTCATTGCAAGAATTGGGCAAGTATTATTCTTGTACCAGATGTTCAATACATATACACATTATATAAATTTAATAAAATAGATAATGAAAGTTTGGTGCTTTATTATAAGAACTTTCTGGTTAAGTTTGTGTCTCAAGGTTTGTACATACCTTTACATCTTTTACTTGTTAAAGAATATTCTTTTTGTACTCTTCTGTAATCCAATTTTTGTCATCTTTTTTGCTCAGTTGAGAACTTTTATAAAATCAATTATAGGTTATGAATTTTCAGCTTCCCATCTTATAAAACAAAACAATGCTTCTCAACATCTCAAAAGCCTTTCAATAGATATGTAGAACTTCTATGACAAACATAAGGGAAACTTATACAACAAAACTCTTTGTTGATTTTCAGATGTTAATAAATATATTCTGAGGAATTTGAAGAGGCATTTTGAATAACATTTTCACAAAAAATCAACAGATGATATCTTGGATGTTTTGAAAGTAACTTGGATATATCTTTGCTTCAGAGGGGGAAGTAATTTCAAGAATTTTCTTCTTTTGTGGGAAAAATTAATATTTTCATCATGTACAGCAAAAAAATGTCAACTTTTAGGCATTTTGTTCTTCTGTTTTCACCTTAAAACTTCTTTTAACAATTTAATTTCACTATAGTTCCACATTATTGCCTTGTACTTGTTCTGTTTCAAAACATATTTTTATTAATTTTAAGATTACGAAAAATAATACATAATGATAAAAAAAATAAGCAAAATAAAGAAAACTTGACAGACAGTGAAAGCCCTCCATAAATAAATTATTTTTTCCTTCAAGCTTGTTATACTCTTCATCTAATAAGTCAAATATTCGCAGTGACTTGCTTATGAGAGACTTCCTAAGTACTTGTGCAATGCCAGTGTAGTGTGGTGAGTGCATTGTAAGCAACTGAATCTCACATGAACTAATAGAAATGGATGTCTACACTAAACTGCATTGACTTTGCCTAATGCTAGGAAATAAAACTTACAGTTGATTCACTTAACAGATATTGATGATAATCATCATCTGTATCATCTTCTTCCTCTTCTTCTTCCTCTATAATTTCTTCTTTCCCACAAGATATTCCGTGAGCATTTTGTTCAGAAAAATTATTGGTTTCACTCGTTTCAAGGATTGGTTCTTTATGCCTTTGCTCTTCTTGCACAGAAACTTCATTTTCTTCAACCCCATTTCCATCTCCCTCAGAATGGTCTTTCTGATCATGTTCAGGTGGCTCAAAACTGTAATGTTTCTGAGATGGAATTCTTGCAGCAGCACTTTGTGTTTGACTCTGGAATAACGGGAACCTGTAGCCAACAAGTTTTCAATTCAGACATTTAATTTGAGCAAGTTTAATGAAATAATTGCTCAGGATTTTTAAAGTTAACAAAATGTTTGTAGTAAAAGAGTTTTAAATACTTCAGGAGTAAGCTCTTAAGTCATAGTCCAACTTCAAATATTTTATATATTACATTTAATTTTAAAATATTTCTATCTTATTATGCTGACAAAAATTCAAGCAATATAATTCTTTCTGTATTTAGCAACACAATTTAAATATTTCCCAAAAATATTTAAATTATGTCTTATATAACATTAGATGTATATTTTGTATCTTGGTGTTTAATCTATATTATCTCCTTTACAGAATATGTAAAACTCCCTCATTAGTTTTCATTTATTGTGTTATTATGTGCAGAGTTTTTAAAGCCAGAAACAGAGATACAACTGTAGGAGTCACTGTGGGAAATTGCAAAGAAAACGTATTGAATAAAAATGGAGTAAAACCTAACAGATTTCAGCAACTATAACAATTTTTAATTACAAATTCATTGTTCAAGCCCAGAAAAAAAATAAAAAAATTTCACAAGCTGTCAAACAAGTGCCGCTGGCCAACACTTCAAAAGAAAAAGAGCTTGTAAAATGCATATTTTAAAGATCATCATTTTCTTTATCATCATGAACATTTAAGGTATAGGTCCCTGGTGATTCGGTATGGCCTGATCCTTTGATTTATCAATGTATCCCCTCAGTCGCTTCCTTCTTAAACTTCCCAGTGCATTCTTTTATAGAAAAAATAATTAGACAACTCTTCCAAAAATTAATGGATTAGAAAGCAATATCTAAAAAGAAGAAGAAAGGAAAGAAGAAGAAGTAAAACCAATAAGACAAATAGGAAGATGAAGAGTAAGACAAAGAGTATGAAGAAGACGAAGAGTAAGACAAAGAAGACAAAGAGGAGAAGGAAGATGAAGAGGAAGAAGAAAATGAGGAGGAAGAAGAAAGAGAAGATGATGAAGAGGAAGAAGGAAAGGAAGGAGAAGAGAAACAAAAAGAAGAAGAGGGAGAAGGGGAAGTAAAAGAAGAGGGGAAAAAATTAGAAGAGGAAGGAGTAGATAAATAATGAGAAGAGGAAGAAGAAAAAAAGAATAAGAGGAAGGAGAAGAATAAAAAGTAGAAGAGGAGGAGGAAGGAGGAGAAGAGAAAGAAGAGGATGTGGAAGAAGATAATAAAAAGGAAGGAAAACAAGTGAAGCTACAATAGACCATACTATCTTGTATTGTTAGTAATGTATGTAATATTATTACATTGCTCGCTCCATCCTACTAACACTATAGCCATCATTTGAAATACTGAAATAATATAACTGAAAAAACAATGTACACAAACAGTACACAAAAACAACAGTACTTGGATGAATTATAAAGACAAGGAGAGGAACGTTAAGGCATTTCCCTGTTCTGGCCTCTTGATTGTACATTTCCACCAACATAAAAGTCTTCTTACATCTCTTCCTCCTCCTTCCAGATACATGGGCATGCAATTGAAGAATTGAGGGTTCAACTCTCTCCTCCCTGAAACTTTCTGAACCTGTGGTTCTAAGAGGAAATAGTTTTTTGTTTGCAGACAAGAGGGATCTTGAAGTCTCTGATAATCCCCCCTCCCCTCCACTCTGCTGAAAAAATTCTGGTGAATATAATAGCTTTTGGATATTGGCCAACTTCCATCTTAACATGCACTCACAAATAGATTCTACACTTTTCTCTATGTTTATCACAAAGGGCGAAATGTTTAATTTTTTTGTGATGTCTGTGTTTTTATTTTATCTTCTCTCCTGCACCCTTGCATTCTTCTCGGAAACTGCATTTCAGCAGCCTGGAAGGTGATTCCAATCTCAAGTCTCTGTCTTAGAACTAAAGAGAGCAGTTAAATCAAGAGAGCCAGGAATGTCCAGATGGTTTAAATGCAGAGCTGTTTAAATATTCATGAGGATTCTTTCTGAAGAGAATGCCTACTTGTATGAATAAATGCTGGAAAAGCACCTCTTTACCAAATGCATGAAAAAATGCCACAATAATTTCAAAATTTAAAAAAGACAGAAGTAAAGTTTGTGAAAGTTATAGAGACATTCTAAATGTGGGTTTTAAGAAGAAAATTATTAATGAGAAGTTAGAGCTGATACATTACTAAAGGAAAACTAAAGTGCATTTAGAAAAGAAAGAATGTTTGTCACAATAAAACAATGTTGAAAACAACAATTGACTCAATAGCTTCAAAGAAATAGAATCTGCAAATTGGGAAGTACGACTAGACACTTCTAGAACAATTAAATTGAAAATAATAAAAGAATAGAAGATAACCATTCAAAGAGAAGGTGGCTCATGGCTCAGAGAAAAGTAGCTTGCCTTTCACTAAGGATGCCCGAGTTAAATTCCCAGACAACCTCATGTGAAATTTGTTCCAATAAAATAATTTTGCCTGCTTCACACCCCTGTGAAGCAATCTAAACCCTACCACTTTCCTACTTCCTTCTCAATTCTGGCCGCTGGATAGTGCCGCAGGATTGCGTAGGTGATACTGCTTGGCAGTCCTCTAGATGAATTACAGACTACTATGACAACTAAAAATAGAAGTAACAGAGGATTACAATTCATTTCAATTCTTTCTCTATAATTACAACATAAGTAAGTAGTACACTAAAAAGTAAAACTAAATGCTAGTCCTTTCACTAAATATTTTATTATGAAACATTGTTTTCTTGATCAAAATATTGTGAGTGAAAAAATCTAAGTGAAGTGAGAAAAGATATAAAGATATAAGAATATAAAGGTACTTAAAGATGATTAAAAATAACAGACAGACACTGTATTTGCACAAGCAATGGAACTGAGTATGGCATATTGAGGAAGAAATTGAAAGGTGCTACTGTTTTTCAGGAAAAGAAGTGAGTAGAACTACATGAGATGTACAAGGATGACATGTACAAAGAGAAGTCATGGCAAGAGTGACAAAGACAGTGGAGAAATATAGCAGAGAAATTTCTGATAATAACAATCTGTCTTGAAAAACAGAGTTAAGAAGATTGATAACTAAAATTTGTAAGATATTATCTACAATATTTAAGCAGAAATCACTTAAATGGTGCTCTCTTTAACAAAACAGGACCCTGCTAAAAGGGAAGCATATTACCTGCTCTGTGGTCCAAGAGTTGCAGCTGAGACAGGCAGATTAGAATGTGCTCGAGCTAAGTTCACTGCTATGTACTTTTCCTTTGCTACTAACACTGATTCCAGTTGTGCAATTCTCTCCAAGGCTATATCCAATTCTTTTGAAGTTCTCTTGTGACGTGCAATTTCAGAAGTCAATTGATGCTTATAATTTTTGCTTTCTAACATCAACTTCCTTGTTAACACCTGAAATGATAATTAAATATCAAGTGCATTTTAGTGCATAACATATCTTAAATATTTGAAAAAATCTTGCATATAACTATTTTATGTAGAATGAGGTTTCCAAAATACTAATATGAAAAAAACTGTTGTTATTGAATATTTCTATTTCTTTCATTGAAACATTAGGAATACAGTTTTCACAATATTAATTAGAATCAAATTGTTTTGATTGTCAATAACATTTTGGTAACCTTATTCTACACAAAGATTTTGACAATCAGTAAGGGGAAGAATAAACCTTTTACTGCAAATTAGAAGTCTTAATAAATTATATATATTTAATGCATTATTTGTGAACTGCTTGTCATTACTCATAATACTTCTTATTTTCAATTCATTGTTTTAAAAAAAAATCTGCGTACTGAACATGTGTTATCTAGTTGTAACCATGTGAGCATTACACTTTGTAAATCATTGTTTTAAAGGTGAGTATAGCTTCATATTGTATTTGGGGAAGCCCTGAATTGTGTGTTTCATTACATATGCATTTATAGTAATGATACTAACACATTAGTTACCTTTGGAATGGCATAACTTTAAAAGACTGAATATGTCTGTAAAAATTATTGTTACCAGCTTTCTCTGTAGAAGACCCCAACACAATCAGGTTTTAATTTCTCGTGAACCATTGAGCAAATGCTGAGTTGGCCCCTTGCTTTAATTCTGTGCACTAAATATAGTCCCCTCCACAAACCTCTTCACATATCCTAAATATCACATACAACTTTTACTGTTTTTAATATTAAATAAATAAGTGTGATCTTGTGCATGGGAAAACATTCTAATATTTTTAAATGTTTATTAACAAACAGAAAGATGATGACTGATATGATTAAATTTCATAGAATATCAAATAGTAAACTTAATTTTACTTGGATTTCAATGTTATCCCCATTTCTGACCAACTGTGTTAAGGGGGGAAGGTTCCCAGATGAGCTCATCTCCAAAAATGTAATAGAAGGTTCAAAAAGTTTTATTTTGTAAATTTCCATCATTGAAACAAAACTCAGATACCTTTCGGAGAATAAAATATATTTGAAGGGCCTAATTATATATGAGAGTAACATGATGTAGTAACACACATGTATAGTGGATTTTGTATCATTATCTACAAAATTCTGGTTTTTTTCTACCAGAAGAAGAGGATGACCTAAAAATAGGTGGAAATATGATCTGATCAAAGACATCAGGAAAATGAAGATTGAAAATTGAGTATTGGATTGAGCTCTTGAAGAAGAGGGAAAAATAGGAAAGGATAGTTGAGCAGACCAAAACGTTCATTTGAAGGTTGTAGAGCCTTAAAAGAAGTGGAAATACATCACTAAATAGTAAATATTAGTAATGTCTGTGAGCAGGGGATAAAATAATAAGATTCACAAGTAAATAACAATTCAAATAAATAAATGACAAAATGTGGGGAGATAATTGTGTCAACATACATTGTATCCTGTCTCTACATATACTATAATAAAATTCTATTCACTATTCCACTGCAGATTTATAGTTACTTGTATTTTCTTGTCTTGTTCCTTCAGTAAGTCTTGCATATGCTCCAGTTGTTGTTGCAGCTGTTCACGTTCACCTAAATGTTTGTTTTTTGATAATTTTATGAGATGTCTGTGCTGCTCCTGGAGAGCAGATAATTCAGTTTCTCTCATCTTCAAATTGTTATCTAATTCTTTGCACTGATTTTTAACCTATAATAACAAAAACAAAGAAGAAAAAGCCTATTTAAAAAATAAGTTTCATAGCAATTGTTCTTATTAAAGGAATATAAAATATATTAAGTGAAATATCATTAGAACTATTGCTGAGGACGTTTGAAAACTTTTGGAGGACTCCAGCCATTGTGTTTATCACATGAAAACATAAAAACAGTAATGTACCTGCTTCAATTTGGTCTTCAAAGTTCTCACTTCTTCATTATGAGAACGAATGAGCTGTGGTAACTCCGCTTGAGTACCTTCATATTTCTTTAAAGCCATGTCTTGACGTTTTTGTAAAGTCCTCAAGATTCTATTTTCAGTAGACAATTCCTGCCACCAATAGTAAATAGTACTTAAAAAGAGAGTTTTCTTTATTATATATTAAAACTATCATAAAATCTTTCCTCAAAGGCACTTGGACACGAAATGTAAATATGAGAGTTGGTTAATAAACATCAATGAATAATTATGAATTATTTATCAAAATGAATAATAAATAATAATTACTATTTAAAGCAGTACAATAAGCAGTTATGTATTATTTGAAGCAGTAAAGCATATAATAGATAGAAGCAAGAATATAATAGATAATCTGAGGCCATCAAGAGCGTCATATTGAAGTTTTGGTATATGTAATTGTTGAGACTGTTTTCAGCACATGAGAAAAATGTTCTAAAAGATAACTGACAATTGGGATTTCAAATGTGTCAACCAAAGATATATCTGAGGAAGTGGAAGTTATAGAACAGTATATGTAATAATTACATAAAATAATCGAAGTGAACAGAGAATTGTATTTCAGAGGAAATATAATGAAAAAGAATATTGAAAAAACGGAAATAAAAAATTAGATACAACTAGGAAAATAATGATTGTTTACAATACGTTAAGAAATAATAATGACAAAGTTTCACTTTGAAATTATGAATGCCAATAAAATCTAAATGACCTACAACTACAACAAGAAAATTAAAAAATAAATATATAAAAAATAAAATCACTAGAACAGCAAAAATGAATCAAACAGTAAGAAACTGAAATGATTAGATACAGACCACGACTACCAAGATATATTTAGGAGAGAAGAAAACTAAGTCCAGGAAATAGATTTCAATTCACCTTCATAATCTGTGTTATATACTTCAATAGTTCTAAAATTAAATTAATTTCAGTATTCAAAAAAGCTTGCTTCTGTGCTGAAAACTCCCAACAATTTCAAAAAATTTATTTCAAAAAATTATCACAGTACATTTTTCATTATTTATATTGCAAGACTGCAATTGTAATGAATTAAAAATTGTATATATACTTTATTCAAAAATGTGTTCTCCAGATGATTTTATGGCAAATAGGATGAAGGCTTTACATCCAAAAATCCATACCAGAACTTCTTTTGATTTAGGCAGAAAAATGTTCCAATAAACAGTCATAAAAATTATATTACATTACGAATAAACTACTTTCCAAAAAACAGTTACAACATTCTTAGTTACAACTAATCAGATAACACTTATAGAAGAAAACATGAACATAACAGAATATCAGCTCACTTACATTTAACTGGAACTGAGCATCAGTGAGTTCATTTTGCAATTGTTTCACACGAAGCAACTTTGCTGACATTATTTTCTGTGCAACTAAACTCACATTATTTTTTGATGATGATGTTAATGTTAGTCTGGTTGAACTTCTGTATGGGTTGCCTGTACCTGAGAAATTCACTAGAAATTGTGTCAACATATTCAAGAAAATCACAGTTGTGTTTCCAAATTTCATGTCAAGGTAATTGGAAAAGTATAAAAATATTTTGGTCATGACAAGAAATAAAAGAATTAATTTATTTTGGAGAAACACATAGAAGCAAAAATTCCAAACTTGAAAACTTTGCCTATCTTAAAAAGAGGCCAATGAAACATTTATAAGTTGTTCAGATTTACAATGAGTGCAACTTGAAAAAACTATAACAAAAATCAAGAAAAACAATAATTTTAAAGTTGTAAGAAATTGAGGCAATGAGAGAATAACTAGCCAAATAATTAAATTGTTTGGAAGTTATTTACCATGCAATGGAATTTCTTAAGCAGTGAAGCAATGGCTTTTGTATTTTTTGATCATTAAATATTCATTGGATAATATTACTTTTAAAAACATGTATTTTCCATTAAAAAGTCCCAATCAAATGTTCACATAATTAAAAGGAAAGAAAATAAAGTAACAAAAAAATAATGACTTTCATTATAATACTAGCATGACCCTGATAATATTTTTATTATTAGTAGTAGTATTTCAAAGTCAGCTCACCATTAATAGGTCTGAGTTGCCTCTTTTTTTGAAGCAATGTTGCTGCGCTCTTACATTTTGAACGCATGTCTTCACTAGAATCAGTGTAAAAGGTTTCTTCACTGTAATTCCTGTAAACAGTAAGACAAATTGGGCTTCATGTGCAGAGCAATGAGAATGGTGCAGACAATCGTGAGTTATATTTCACTTGAAAGACTCATTGAAAAAGGATTGGGTTTACCTGTCAAGGTCAACTTTTTTCTTTTCTGGAGACATATCTCTTGTCACAAGGGCACCAGTTTGCATTTTAATTATTGGAACAAACTAGTCACGTCTGAAAATATGATGGAATTTCGTGCAATAACACGACATACACTTTTAATATTAAAAATAAACTAAAGTAATGTATTTTCTTTATTTTTTACTGTGTCCAGTAAATTGCGCCAACTATAAATCTACCTTATAAATACCGTTCGCATTAGAATGCGATGGTAGAGAGTATGAACGTCAATAAAAAACTACTGTGTGCAAGATCCTTTATATTTTCAACATTTGAAAAAAATTGGCCAAAATTACATTTTGATAACAATACTAGGATTACGAGTACAACTTACTGATATTAACTGATCACACATATTTTTGAAGAGCATAATATGCTCGTAATATCGAGTAAACACGATACCCGGAAATGGAAAATAATCGACATTCAATACATTACATTTATACTTGCCCATTGTGAAACGCAACAAATGCAATACGTTATGTTTGTACGTGTGCCAACATTGTTGCTTTATTGTTAACCAGACCATATTCAAAACTACAGCAAAGCAGCAGTTAAAACGTAAATTACAGGAGTTAGATAATTAATTACATATGAAAACACGCCTCGATTATTTCTGAGGATCACATTTGCGGCCAACATGCTGAAGTGTAAATTATTGAGTCTGAAGTAGTATGGAAAGGAATGTCTGTTGGATCGATCATTCGCCTTACGTCATGAAAAGGGAACTTGCATTCTTTAGTCATATTTCGGGCAAATCATTGATCAAAATAGTTTGCAAAGCGTTGAAAAATTATGGGTAATGCAACCGAAGATTATGTACGATTGAGGTGCACATTGTGATTATTACAATGAAATTGTCACAGCAGGCATAGCCCGTTCCGGCTATGCCCATTAGCTTTCGGGTGCATATTCGATCAAATATTTGCGTTGGTCTAATTCCGTTGTTAGGCTAGCTTTCTTTCCATGGGTATTTTCTGTCAATTACCGTACATAAACGTATAGAAAGTAGTGTGCAATTTATGGGAATCGTGTTCATTTTATTAACCCTAGAACGTTAGTGTTATGTCTCCGAGACATAGCCGCCAATTCATAACGTTCTCTCTTCTGAAATACATTTCTTGCGTCATCGCTTCCAGCAACGACATTTTTAAGTAATAAGGGTGATATAAATTAATACTTAATGGACTTTCGCACGAGTATGCCGAGCTAAGTTTTTCTTATTCTAAATTTATTTTCCAATACCCTCATGCCTGGAAGCAATAGAGGCCGGTGCCTCCTCAAAATGGAGGTTGCAGCTCCATCGAATGACGGGAATGTAATACCCGAAATGCAGAACATTAATTTAAAAAAAACAAACGTAAGCAACTCATGTTAATTATTTGAAACTAAATTTAATAAAAGTCTGTTTTGAAAATTACTTACACAATTTTATGCGTAGGTGGTACAGTCCATTTCGTGCTCATCTCCAGTGCACATGTTTTTGGCTTTGATTTCCAGTAAACAAGTGTTTCCATTATTTCAACTACAGATAATAGAATTCATACAAAAATAAAAACGGACTAGAAATTCAAAATGAGGAGAACACATTGCAACACCCATTACTGTTTGGACATGTTTTAACTATATTTCATTTCATGATTTTTATTGTAATTGCTGCAAATGTTGGTGTAATATTTTGTGGGTCCTTGATCCCGAAAAAAAGGTTTACGGCAAAACGTCTGTCCGTCAGTCTCTGAACAACACCAGCGGCTAAACCGTAAGCAGGATTTTCCCACTCAATCTGACTGACGTCACAGCGCCTTGAATTTGAAAGCGATGTTTCAGTTTGTGGGGGTACTTTACATGAAGCCTCAAGGACGTTTTCAAATTTGGCTAAACAATGGCTCCAATTTCTTTTTATTAAACTTACCCTCGGAAAAAGTAAAGGACGCTTAAGAAAATAGCGCAGGTCACAGTATAAATTAACTACATTTTCGAAAACTGCAAAATGTCAATGTTTACTGGTCTTCCTACAACTACAGCATTGAAGACAGATTTTTCCTCTGAATGCAATCTGTTCTTCAAAATTATATCTTTAAATGAGGACTTTTTTCAAAATATGAAAAGTTTTCATGTAATTTTGAATAAATGATGGGTAGTATTGTAAAAAATTGAAAAAAAAGTTGTTTTTTTTTTTTCAAAAACGGCTCAATTTTTTTTCTTTAAAGTTTTTGTGCAGATAGTGTTACACACGCTGCCATAAACACGACATAGGCATATTTTTGATGTAATTTTTCAAAAATTACACAAATGTAATTTTCTTTATATATTGCTCACGTCGTTTTTACTTTCTCGCTATTGCTTACACAATAGAAAGTTACGCGATGCAACGGGAAAGAACGGCGAAACTCAGAAAAAACTTATTGCCGGGATGTGGTATCGAAAATCTGGATAAATACAGTTGCTAATTATAGAAAAATAAATATTCTCAAACGTGGTGTAGCCTAAATTCATGTTATGTGGGTCCTTGATACCGAAAAATCGATTGACGGCAAAACGTCTGTCCGTCTGAGTAATGCTAGCGAACTAAACCGTTCAGCCAATTTTCTCCAAATCTGATATTCCCCAATGTGACTAATGTCGCGACCCTTTGAATTTGAAAATAATATTTTCTAGAGAAAAAAAATCTAGAATTGTTGGTCTATATTGTTTTCCCTTGTACATTAGATTTCTTTATGCTTTAGAGATCAAATCATTTTTTATTTGTTTTTAAATAGTTGGAGAAAATGCAAGTTTTTATTTCAAACATCGTAACTCTAAAACAAACATATTTTGATAATTTACTGCAGATTTTCATAAATTTAAAAATGTTGCCTTTCGAGTAATTGCGTTTTAAAAAAGGTTTTATATTTGTACGCCAAAAATAGAACGATATAAAATTAATATTTAATGAATAATTTTACTATGTATCTTATATATTCACAAATTTTTAGAGTTTTTAAGCGTTTATAAGAGGGCAAAAAAGTACCATTTACAGCGCTCGGTTCTCGAACTCGCCAAGCACGGGGTAAGCACTCCCGACCCCATTTCCGATTTTTGGTCACATTCACGATTTTTCTGTGGCAGAAACGAAAAAACGAAGGTTTTTGGCAGATTCCGTGCGTACTCGACGAGACCATGTCAACGAGATCAAGCAGCCCGATCCGCGGCACAGCCTACAATGTATCATATGCACTGGCCCGGGCCTTCGCGCATTGTCCATAGAAGTTTCGGTTGCAGACCGCAGGTCCTCTGTCTTCAGTCACTCTTAATCCACCCTTCTTTCCCCTCTTCTCCGGAAACAATCGTGACTACAATACCTCAGATTCTTTTTACTTTCTCGACGAATGAAGTTCTTCGTAAGAAGAGCAAGTTATGTCATCGTGCTCTGGAAAACGGCTAATATTCGCTAGAAAAACTCTTATTCGAATTGTTACGAAAAGAAGATTTAGTTTTTCCGAAAAAAATGTCGTCGAGAAAATTGGGTTTAAATGCCACTTGGGGGTTCGCAGTTCAAACCGGCTGACACGCCATTGCAGACACACATTTCTAGCGCGGAATGTTTTCCTCATAGACAAGTAATCGGCAGTTTCACCGATAACCGAAAAACGGGGAAACGCCCAGCACCATGACAGACATCGTAGCGACTGGGAGTGCCGCAGTCGTTTGCATTGCGCGCCCGGAATTGGCTTTTAAACACAATTTTCCCGGTGACAATTTATAAATGTTTCATTTACAGGTTTTGTTTTATTTAATTACTAGCGGAATTCAGCAAGTTGCTGTGCCCTTCATCTCCCTCTTCCTCCTTCCCTCTCCCTTTCTCTCTCTCTCTCTCTCTCTCTCTCTCTCTCTCTATATATATATATATATATATATATATATATATATATATATATATATATATATATATATATAACGGCGTAAGAAACGATTCTTTTATGCCTGTTGCCTCAAAATTTTAGTTTTAATATGTTAGAACGCTTTGTTTAGAAGTTATTTAACGATTCTGTAAAAAATCCTGTCGTGAGTTGCGGGTTGCATTTGACATGAATATTTAGTTTTGGGTGTTGTTTTCACGAACGTTTCCGATATT
Organism: Gryllus bimaculatus; assembly: GCA_017312745.1. Lineage (NCBI taxonomy): Eukaryota > Metazoa > Arthropoda > Insecta > Orthoptera > Gryllidae > Gryllus > Gryllus bimaculatus. The sequence continues at coordinate 8,283,945 of BOPP01000041.1, forward strand.
TTAGTAGATATTCTGCTATTTGGGGCGGAGATGAATCCAACAAATCAGAGATAATTAAAATTGGTCCATCTCTTCTTGAGTTATAAACTAGGTTTAGTAACTAACCAGACTATTTGTTTTTATTTTTTTATTTTTAGGTCACGTTTTTAGTCACCTTTCAGATTTTATTGGAAGTTAGGCGTGAAAGCGCCTTGGTGCCTATGACTCCAGATAAATCCCACCGTGAAAGGTGGCTCATTGCATCAACTGATGTCACTGCAGTCCAGCTGACCGGGAGGTCCTAAGTTCGAGTCCCGACGGTGGCAGGATATTCGATGTTGCTGCGATTCGACTTGTCAGCTAGGTCGAATTCAGTCACTGTCTGAATGAGAATTCTGGCGGCCGGCTACGCTGATCGGTAGTTTTCCGTGGTTTCTTCGATCAACAGCAGGCGAATGTCGGGGCAAATAATCTAACAATCGGGCCCCGGACCGCGCGCAATCTTTCCTTCCTCTTCTTATTCTCACCCTTTACTTATATACGCTTACACTTACATTACGCTTACATGCACTACACTACCACACAAGTCGAGAGACCGGTCAAAAGCTTAGGGCTTTTCCCGGCGGGGGGCAGTGTCCCGTTGGTGGGAAATACCTGGTTAGGGAAAATGACGGTAGGTTTGCGCAGGATCTCGCCATCCAGCGGTCGCCGATCACTGCTCATCTCCCGATGAAAAAACATGCACTTCACTTACGGGACTAATGAGTTCCGTTGTAGACGCGCCCGGAATCACTAACAATCAATCCAGATATATCTCGCATTTGTAGATTTCTGTTTCTTGAGAAATGCAGGGCGATGCGTCTAGTCGCTATTTTCATATTAAAATTGTGTGAAATAATACGTGTAAAATAATACAGGCATTTAATGGAAAGCATTATCTGATGGTTGCGTATGTTTTGCACCAGTTCACCGACTCTGACACAAGGTCGGATCGGCGATCGCCGATCTTGAATGAAACCGCAGATTGAACCTTGTTTTATAATGTATAAAAGTCATATTAATATTATATTCTGGTTATTTAAATAAATAAAATGTTTCTTGAAAAATGTTATTATAATTATACCAGTAGTACGTTTTATTTATTATTTTTGATCTGCAAAACCTAAAAAACGTATTCGCCCCCTTGACAATTTTTGAGTTTCGCTCTTGCTCTGACAGGCGCTCATGTGAAGACAAGATAGAATGCGAATTACGTACGCTTTGTGAGAGAAGCTTTGCCTGCCATCGAAAAGCTTTTTACATTCTTGCCCTTACTTCATAAGAAGAGACTATTGTAATCGTGCGTCAGAAACACTTTTTTCGACAGAAAAACTCTTGACAGGCCCTGGTAAATAAAAGTGGATAAATCTTCTTATAAATTATTCCCTCTAACACGTTGTGTAGTCAAAATCCATTGATTGATTGCTGGGTGATTTCATGTGCGTCAACTGCTACGGTCATTTGTCCATAAGTGTAGTGGGTCTATTTTGTTTTTTGTCCTCGCAGAAAGAGCTGATTCTTGTCTGCTGGATGGAGATCCGGCGTCGATCTCCCCGTCAGTTTGCGAGGTTTTCCCCAACCAGGTATTTCCCCAGCGCAGCACCGCCCCGGCCACGACAAGTTCTAAACTCCCGACTGCATGTTAGAGCGGCTTCCCACGGCGCGGCTGCCGCGCGCTTCCTTCAAGGAGCAGAGCCCTTCCGACGCAGCCACCGCCGGAGCCACGGCCGCACCGCCGCCCGCCGTGGAGGGGGTGGGGGTCTGAAGGGGTAGGTTTCGCCGACCCTCCGGCGACGACGAACAAAGGGACCGGAACAGGTAGAACGCTGCGGCCGCGGCGCAGTGGGAACGCTCCCATTTAAAGCTGTGTTCTGCTAGCGGTGGCGCGTGGCCCCTCCTCGGCTTCGCGTAGCTGGAGTTCGGCGTCGGCTGCCGCAGCAGCCGCCACCCGCTGCACGTGGGAAGGCCTCCATTCAAACCAATGCTCTGCTACGCGCCGCGCTGCTGCGACGTGCGCTGCGGTCGCGCCGTGGGAAGGGGCCCTAAGAAAATGTGGGTGAGGTGTGAGGATAGGAGAAGAAAGAGGAAGGAGGGATCGCGCGCGGTCCGTGGGTCATTTGTTAAGGTACTGCCCCGGCATTCGCCTGGTGTTGATTGTCTGCCCTTCTGCCGTTCGTTTGAGTCAATACTAGTGCCTTCCTAAGCCGCTTAGACGATTTTCTCCAAAATTTGTTGATTGAATTTTATTGTCAGATAGCATAAAGGACAATAGAGAATGGTCTAGGTATCATGTTAAATCCCAGATTTTTTGATAATTGTAAAAGTGCAATTTTTTCGGGCGTTTTCCTACAACTCTAATATTAAAGATTTTGTTCCTTAATAAAGTCAGTAGTTAGCCCTCAGTAAATCTTAGTTTTCCTTAAAGACGGTTCTTGAAATACGTTCCTGTCCAGTTTTTCGAAAATACCGCTCCAATTTTTTTCTATAAATTTTCTCTTTATATGTAAGTAGCGACAGTAAAAAATATGGTCTAGTCTCATTTTCGGCGATCTCAATTTTTTTTGAAAATTGCAAAAAGTTAACAAATTAAGACTACAAAATTGAAGATAGAGATTTTTGGTTCAGACAGTCTGTTGTAAAAAATGAGGTTTGTCAAAATGGTCATGTACATTTTTTTGAAAAAGCGAGTTGTCGCGTAATTTGCGCTTGAAATGTAATTAATTGTTAAACAAATATTTCAAAAAACACTCCATTTTTTTTCTTTAATGTTTTCCATAGATAAAAGAAGAGACACTTAAAAGAATGGTGTGAAGAACGCTCAAGAGAAGCGTGCATGTTTCTTTTTCATTGAAACCCCTAATTTTTTTGAAAAGTGGAAAAGTTCACATTTTTTCGGCCTCTTCCTACAACTACAATATTTAAAATAGAAATATTTTCCTGAATGAACTTTATTTTTAATAACAAATCTTGACATAAAGTCAGGTACAATTTTTCGAAAACATGGTTAGTTTTCGGGCATTTTTTTGCAAAATATACGTATTATTAATTTTTTAAACAATTTTTTTCTCAAAAATGGTTCTAAGTTTTCTCTTTGAATTTTTTTCTCATATCTATCAAAAGTCGGTAAAATAATTGGTAATAATCTCATTTCCGGCGAACTCTGTATTTTCGAAAAACTACAGAATTGAAGATCGAGATTTTTGCCTTAAATAAAATATGTTCTAAAATATTAACTCTTTCAAAAAGTGATTGTTTAATTTTTTGAAAAACGAGAACAGTTTTCATGTAATTTCTGGTTGAAGTTATGCAAATTAAAAAAACAAACAAATTTTCTCAAAAAAACTCCTAATTTTGTTCACGTATAGAACAAGATGCACTTAAAAGAAAGTAACAGGTCTCATTTTAACGAACTCTCTGAATTTTCGGAAATTGCAATTTTAGAAATAATATGAAAAGGTATGTGCTGTTCTTAAACGTCTAGTTAACTGGAAGGTACCGACAACTATTTTGATTGCTTTCCTTGTTGAACTTTTGAAATTCATGTAGAAACTCTGCTCTCTATTGAATCGCTTCGTTCTTGGCCTCTTTTTTTCTATTTCTTGTCGTTGGTTTTTTTTTTTCTACCAAAATTACCCGAAAACTACTATTTTTTTACTTGTACTTTATTTCATACTAAGTTTTGATTTTGAACTACAGATTTCATTCAGAAAAAATCATTATTGTAATGAGGAAGACGCCGAAAACAATTTAAACTTTTGACATTTTCGAAAATCAAGGAAAATCGGACTAGCGTCAATTTTATAAGCGTGCTTTGCTTTATTGAAAGAAAAGAAAAAAAAGAATTGAAGAAAACATTTGGAGACTTTTTGAGAACATTTTAAAAATGTTGCTTTGTTTTTTGTAGCTTCATATAAAGTACTCCCATTAAATCAAAATATCCGTTTTAAATTCGCAGGGCCTTGAGTTTGGCTAGATTGATCGGGGTAAAAAAACATTTTGCCGTAAACCAATTTTTAGGTATTAAGGATCCCAAAACTTGACATTCTTGCATAGAGAGCAATGATTATTCACTCTTTCTGTATTAGTCACCCACAATATGAGATTTTGTATCGAAAAAAAACGACTTTTCGTAAGTACTTTGTAAAGAAAGAAAATATGTAAGAAAGTAATAATGGTTATGAGATCTGAGAAATGGTTATGGCTTTCGATTCGTAGAACGCATGAATAAACTCACAAAAATTTCTATTGTTTATAGAATGTGTGGTGAAAAAACATTTTACGGATTTGCCAGTGGAATAGTGCTGCGCAATGATGCCGCGACTGTCAGATTTACTTCAACAATGTTTAATTCTTGTCTCTAATAATAAGGGTAAGATGAGCAATGAGAGATAATAATTCCAAGATAAACCATCTATTTGTGAAAGATTTTACTGCCAAATTTGTTTTAGAAACATCGTCTTTGACGCGCACAAAGAGATAAGATTCTCTGCCAGAAAGAAGGAATTCGTTTTGCTATTGTTTTGATTGTGACTATTCCTGAAACAATGCCACAGAAAATGGAGATGGAAGGTAATGTTGAAAAACGACGATAAAAAAAAACATCAATCGTAGGGGTCTTTCTTTTGCCTTCCTCTTCACGTAACTATTAACTGCGCATTTGACTAGAGAAAAAGGATGTAAAAGGTCGCTATTTCGGTATTTTCAATTCTGGAACGCTCACCCAAGCAGCTTCTTTTTTTTAATCGCATTGAAACAAGTGATAGACGCCTGTGACCAAGATAAACCACTCATTACCTTGTTCTCGTTCCAACCATGGTGTCTGTTTCGAACCATTGGAAACAGCTGATTGGATGCGTACTTGGTATTGCTTTGTGTACGGAATAGCAGACGAAAGCCCAGCAGCAACACTGCCACGCCCATTTGTTAAAATGCACACGACAATGACGTAAGCTTATGTAAAAGATTTTGTAAGAATAAATTGTAAATTATCTAATGAAATTCCTGAGTCATTATGTATGATAGTTCAATTGAAAGTTATGGAATCAGTAACTCAGTTGTAATGTATAGTGACCGCTCTCTTGGTCTACAATCCAAGAGCAATGCAGTATAGTTTTGTTTATTATGATTGTTATTGAACATGTCTTCCCGTGTGGTCTTCCGTAGAGTTTGGAATTCCGCAGTATGCCGTATGAAGTGCATTCATTTGGAAATACTTAAAGACGCATAGTTTGGAGAGTTTTAACTCGAGTGATTCGTAAATCAATTGTATTTAAAATGTCCCAGTTATACTGGGCTTACAAAAGTGTTATTAAATAAGAATAGCGAGTCGCAGAAATCTGCGATGCCTCTACAACAAATAAGTGTTTCTCCTCTGGAATGGGGGAAAGAACAGACTACTAGAACTAGTCATGACTGGAAATTACAGGTAATTCAAGTTTGTTCAGAAGGAACACAAATAGCCACCTAGCTGATGTACACAATAATTTAGTGTATGTGGAAGGATAGTGATTTTTGTTGTATATTTAGGAAACTGTCTTTGCAATGTCTGGATCACATCCACCTGAGAGGTGTGCATCTCAGGCATCAAGTCTTTCAAATGGGCATGATATTTGTAGGTGAGCAGAATTCAAATTTCTATTGATTGTAAAAAATCATATGGGCATTCACTAATATTTTTGTGTTTATAAATGATGTGATTTTTAGATTATTTTTTTTAATGTGGACAGTGGCATAATTTTGTTGTTTTTAATATTATATATCCTTAACATTCATATTTATTATGGTAAAATATTTTGAATTATTTGGGTATTTTATTAAATTTTGCGGGTTAAAATCATTCAAGTCAGATATTTTATTAATATTGAAACATTATCATAATTGTTCGTTAAACTTCTTCTAGGATATGTCATTGTGAAGGCGACAGTGAGGTACCTCTTATTGCACCATGCTACTGTTCGGGTTCTTTACGTTATGTCCACCAGGCTTGTTTACAACAATGGATTAAATCATCTGACATTCGAAGCTGTGAATTGTGTAAATTTCAATTTATCATGAATAGTAAAATAAAACCATTTAATGAGGTATGTGTTTATTATTTGATTAACATTCTTTATTATTTAGTTTATGAATAGGGTAAGCAGTATTTGTAAATGTGGTTTCTAGAACAGAGAAAATTAAGAATGTGTTATTAGTGTTTTATATTTCTTGTTACAAGGTTGTTATAGTTGTTACGGAGTGCAATGTTTATGCACTATATATATGTACAAAATAAATTTTTTACTCTTCGTAGTTGTAAAAACTGAGGTTTGTAAATAGAGAAACAAAAATTTAAATAAGTAAATTAGTCTATTGTTGCATTGGAAATAATCTAGAAAATGAGAAATAAATAAGAGTGATGTTCAAATTTCATGGTTTACCAAGTATGCACAAACAGTATTGATGATGCAAATTTTCTCTACAATTATTCATTTCTTAATTTATGTATTTGCACTCTTATTTTAATTTTAGCATGATTTATATTAATTATTTTCTTTGTTAATCCAACTATGTTTATAAATCGAAAAATGTGAATAAGTAGTTTAGAAACAATAATTTAAGAAAAACATGAAATAAAAATCATGGATTTTAAATTTTTTAGACCGAATATCTAAGGCATTTGAAAGGTACTCTGACAGCTTCATTTACACTGCAAAAATATTGCTGCACCTAACGAGTTTCTGTACCAATAAGTATAAATTATTGCACAAAAATGAATATAATGCAGATGTAGATAGTTATGCTTATATTTAGACATGTAGATGAAATAAGTGAAGGGATAATGAAGGATAAAAGTTTCTAAGAGTAATTTCTAGTTTAAGTGCTATTTATTATTCTTATTATGTATTTTTGAATTGGTTGACATGGTAATAGCATATGAAGTAGATAAAAATTTTATTTAAACTATCAATATTGAATTATAAATTACTTGTACATTAAGTGATGCAAAACTATAACTAGTGTGTATATTCGTAAATTGTTTGTTCTTGTTCATTTCTGTGTTAATTGAGGATATATAGGTATTTTAATTTGTGCAAATAAGAAAATTTAGTGATTATTATATTTGAAAGCATTTAATGTGTTCACTTTGCTGGTCACATTTTAATAATTTGTAATTTGTTTTTAGTGGGAGACTCTTGAAATGTCAGGAGTAGAACGTCGGAAGTTGCTGTGTTCTGTCACTTTTCATGCAGTGGCCTTAACTTGTGTTGTTTGGTCACTGTATGTCTTGATAGATCGTACAGCAGAAGAAATACAAAGAGGTCTTCTTGAATGGCCTTTCTGGACAAAGTTGATAGTAGTTGCCATTGGATTTACTGGGGGTCTAGTCTTCATGTACATTCAGTGTAAGGCATATTTGCACCTCTGTCGACGATGGCGTGCCTTCAACAGAGTTATTTTTGTGCAAAATGCTCCAGAAAAAGTTGCCTTACCATTGTGCTCAGGTCAGGCTCCTTTAGCACAAGAAGAGTCAGCCCTGGTCTCAGAGATGTGCTGTGGAAGTGTTCTTTCTGATAGCAGCAGAGGAAAACAAGTTGATCCTCTCACAGAAACGGGAATAAGTTTGTCAATATCAGATAATAAACAAGATGTTAGTACTTACCTCAAAGAAGATGCAGTTATTTCAGATACAGCAGTAACTGTCGGAAGCATGAGCAAAAGTGATTGCAGGGATGAAATGTTAAATAATGTGATCTGTGACAAATCAAATACTTTTGAAAGCTCCATTTCAAAAACTGGAGATGATGGTGTTGGTATCCTGAAATCAAGCAATTCCAATGAATCCTACAATTTTATGAAAAGGATGGACACTTGCAGTAGAAAGTTCTTGTATGACGATGTGAATGGTGAATGTGGAGAAATGAGTCATCTACTGCAGTGTGAAGATAAAAGCCATGGTGCAGTGAGTGACAGCCAATCATCAGGTTTCCTGTTGCTTCCGACCACACTTACACCACCTTCCAAGAGACTAGTGTTAAGTAACTCTGTTCATGAAATGCCACAAGGTACTGCGGTGAGCCCTAGTAGCAGTGAGGAATCTTTCCCTTCTCCATCCGTCCGTCTGCTACAGCCTGCCCTGCAGAGGCCCTGGGCAGTCGGATCCCCTGAGCAGCCACTGTCTTCTTTGGGCTCCCAGTCTCCGCTCTTGTCAAAACCTGTGATGAAGGACAATTCTTCAAGTACAAACTAAATGGTCTGTTTGTATGCATTGTTACCTTCCACTTATCTTCTTGAAAGTACTTAAAAGCATACACTAGATTTAGCAAACGTTTGGGTAAGAGAAGGTGCAATTATGTGCCATTTTATACTTTGTAGTTTGTGATTTTCTTGAATTGTTGCATTCACAGTCGTGTGAGTACTTAAATTCATAATTCATAAACTGAATTGTTAAATATACATATGACTGAAGATTTAGATTAACTTATTGTACTTATCTGTGATGTAAAGAAATTGTATAAGCGTCCTTTATATTTGCTAGTGCGTTGTAATGTTATGCTATTGCCAAATGGCACTTATGCGTATTTGAGTGGTATTGACATAGTTTTGTAATGGTGCCAATATACATACACATTAAACTGTTATATCAAATCCTTTATCTTGTGAGTGTGTGTTCTTGAGCTATAAAATAGAGTATGCTTATGTCTTCTAGAAAGAAATGAGATTATGAAGTTTTAGAATGTTTGTCCCTTAAAGGGATCAGATTTGTGATATTTGGAGCTCATTTTCAGAATGATATACTGTACACTGTATTGCATGTAAAATTCAGAGTTAAAGCTAGTTAAATATTGTTTTACAACAAAATCTTATTTAGTCTTATTTGCTAAAAGGCTCTTGGATGCATTTTTCTTATGATAAATAGTAATATAAACTAGTGTAATATGCATAAGAGGAAATAAATTTTCCAAAGCAATACATTGTTTGAAAAAAAGTAAGAATGTAATATACCTAATCAGAAGTTGTTAATATCTTTGCCATTTTGACCTTATGATGCAGAGATAACTTTTCTTTTTGAATGTAGGTGACCTCAAGAATTTTGTTTTGTTAATTGATGTAATCCAAATTAGTAATCTTCTGGAGATAGATATTCCTCAGGTTTTGTGTCACTAAATAACAAAATGATAAAAGTTTGTTGTTAAAAGCCATATTTGTAAGGTTGATTTCAGGAAGGGCCATTTACAAATGTGCGGTGATATTGATTTAGAGATACTTTTAAAATATTAAGGTTTTGAGGGTCATTGTAAATTATGTGGTAATTTCCCCTTTTAAAACATCAAAAGACAAGTATTGCTGTGTATTTAATTTTAGATTCAGATTTTTTTTTTTTTTTTTTTTTTTTTTTTTTTTTTTTTTTTTTTTTTTTTTTTTTTTTTGTTGCCATTTTTGTGGATCCATCCTTCTATGACTGTACTAACTACTACTTATCTTTTTCGTATAAAACTGTGATGATAAGACATTTAAATGTTTCTCTATGTTTTTACTATTTGAATTTGGAAATCAAAATTGTCATGAAAAATCAAATGGCTAGTCCTCAAACATTGTATGACAGTGATGTGTTGGAAATTGTACATTCCATTAGATCAGAGGTTTTCCAGCCATTTAAATAACTGCTTCCCTTTTGAATAAAAAGTTCTGGTAGAGTGGCAAAGAGATTTGGTTTCACTTTGGCCAATGTTCATACCCAGTACTCGAGCACAAATATATACAGAATTGTCTATAAATGTTTTTATTATAAACATATGTAGTGATTATCTTATTTATAATAATGATAATTTATAATATCAACCAATGGTTATTGCATTTGAGGAGATTGACTAAGTTTATTGTTCATTAGCAAAAGACCATCTGAACATTTGCTCTAAGAATTACAAGGAGTCTTCATGAAACCAAGATTGAGATACAAGTTCTTCACCCTTAAACAATTCCATAAATCAATTAAATTACTTTATTGATATTTTCTTCATAAAATAAATTATTTAACAAAATATTTCATTAGGGAAATAATTGTTTAGCGATTGGTATAAAAAATAGCAGTCCCTAGACACAATTGTAATATTTATGAATGAATATAAATGTATATTTTATAAGTTAAAGTAATAAAAAGAAAACAAAGGCTAAGAATTTAGAGATTTTACATTCATGATTGCCATGCAAAAAATTAATTTTGGTATGTGTAAGTCAACATTAGGGGAGACCTTTGCCTCTGGCAATATGCAATGGGGATCGAGGATCCAATTAAAAGATAACGTACACTCTCAGTTTTCAGATGACACATCACTCACCTCTGTAGGTGGTCTGGGGACTGCTCAATCAGTACTAAATGCTGATACAAGCTCTTTATATACTATGATGGTGCATGAATTTTAAATAGTATTTTGATTTATTTAGACAACACTGATGATCAGAAGAACCAGAACATCATGAATGAGTGAACATTGCGATTAGACAGAAAAACACATCCTTAATTTAAAGAGTTGTTAATTCTTAATTGTGTTTATACAGTAATGTCAGTATATTCAGTTAATGAATAAGAGCTGACAGTAATCACAATGCAGCTTGTTAATATAATGGTACAGGCTCAGATGCTTGATGTTGTTTAAATTATTTTGTACTTACTGTAGTACTTAGGTGGTCATGGGAAATCTCAATCACGTGCAAAATTGAACAATAATACAATTAATCGTAGCATTACTAATGGGGATCTGGAAGGCCCACCAATGAGTTTGTCTTTTACAGATTTCAATTTTTTAGGAAGTTGAAAATCATTGATATTATTTATTATAAGCTTTCTAATCAAACTGTGCTGAATAAATCATAAGCAATTGTTATACTTTAAATGAACATTACACCGTCTTAGAATGTAAAGAAACAAAAATCATGACTATTCACTTGAGAACTGAACATACAGAATATGTTTTGGAAATATTTAAGACTAATAAAATATTAATAGTTTGTCTTAGAATAATAGTAATAAATTATTACGTTATGGAGATAATTATGCCTTTATTTCACACAAAAATGTTTTAGGTATTGTAATTAAATAGAAAATATTGATGTAAGAGATTCTTTTTATTGAGAAATAGATGTTTTTTTTATATGAATGAATGCATATGTATATTATTAGTTTTATCTGAATGCATATGCATATTATTAGTTTTATCTATTAATTTATCAAAAACATCAATAAAATGAAATTTTAAGGAGTGGGCTCTGAAGCCCCTTCACAGTAATGCAGGAGTCCACGCATCCCTTGGTATTGCAAGGATAAAGAACAGAAATCTATTTTAATGACGGGAGTTGCATTCTTTACCATAATTACTTCAGATTATAATAATAATAATCATATTGTAAAAATCTCTACCAACATCAGTGCTAAAACAATTGTTAATATTAACATTTTAATTAAAACATCCAAATTCTGTTATTTTAAATTGAAATTTCCAATTGGTGTTATGTGAGCCAGCCTACACTACACTGCCTTCTCCCCAACTATGGCATTGATGCTCTGGATATCTATTTTTGCATTAATAAACAGAAAGTGGACAGATTTGTTGCTTCTTGCTTCAATAATCTATTTGTGATCTTGAGAAAATATTAAGAAAATGTAAATTGTGTAATAATATTTATTGAATGTTAACATCTGCAACAAGAAGGTACAATAGCCTAAGGAAAGACGATAGATTATTCTCTTTTATGAGAAACCATAGAAACAAACCCTATAAGTGTATTGGTACCTCCAGCATTGAACAGTGAACAGCAGGGATATATCTAAGCATTTAAAATAAAACACATTCAAGTTAGCAGATTATGACATATTAGGATCATCAAGCTCACGTGCAACCAGCAAATCATATTAAGCTGTCACACATCTTTACCATCATGCGTAACTTAGGAACCAATGTGTTCTAAAGCGTTAAATCCTGTTTTTTGCTACAATTAATATTTTCTATAGTGTAATTACAAAATAATATCTTATGGATGTTCTATTATGTTTATTGATGGTTCTGTCACATGGATTGCTAGAAACACTGGAAGTTTGTTCCCATGTGAAGCTATTTTCACATTTAAGACAATGATTTAAAAAGTTTGATTTTTTGGCAATTGCAATTCTGTCTCAGAGTTTTTGCTCTTCTTGATACTCTAGCTTTTCAGAACTTCCCATTTCATCCAGCAGGGGAAGTATTGCACTATACACTACTGTAATGTTTCTAAAGGAGTGTGATAAAATAATACTTAAATAAAATTTTTGAATTTCCAGATTAACAGTGTGGCAATATATAGAAAACACATGAAAATTTGGGGGAAGACTTGAAGAAATATTTATTGGTACACAGGAAGAAATATTGGTGAAACACCTGGAAGAACATGTGGCATGTTTGGGAACCTGTGAGGAAATGTGTAGCTCATATGGGAATGTCAAGAAGTGCAGGACTGCTTGCTGGAAACATGCTGAAGTCTCAAGAGAACATGTGAACACAAAGGGGAGACCATGTAAGGAAACATGCCTCAACCAAAAATTTAACAGAACTAATGGAATAATTAAGAAGCATTTTGGATGAGTTATGACCAAGGAGAGTAAATAAAGAATTTACAACATAACATCAAAACCAATGCTACTGTATGACTCAGAAATATGGATTTTAAAGTAAAGACATCCAAAAGCTGGAAGTTACTCGCATGAGATTTCTATGTTACACAGTAGGAATCGCAAGAACACACTGACAAAGATACAGGAGAAAGTAGCTCAAGACATTATAGTAGAGGTTATAAAAAAGAGCCAGCTGAGAAGGCTCAAGTTCACATAAGGTAAAATGAAAGATTGCTAAAAGATGCCTTACATAGTAAGCCTGAAAGGCTTAAGATGCACAGGAAGGCCAAAAAAAAAAATGGATCACTCAAGAGTATAAGAGGAATAACAAGAAGATCAGCTAGTCAACTGATTAAATATGAGAAATATAGGTGCTTAATAAGCCTGAAGTTTATGATGATGAAATGTGTCATGAACATTTCATCTTGTTCTCAATTTATATGGAAAAATAGGAATCCAAATTTCAAAATATCAGTAAGCAAGCTAACTAATTTGATTTATTTAGTCAAAGAATGGTAAAAACGGTATGTGACATATGGTGGAGACATATGTCTTTTTTTTAGCTACAAAACCCCTCTCATCCTTTGCATTTTATTTATGGTACCAAACATTTTACAGGTTGCAAGTATAAGATGAATTATAGATTCCATATCATGGTGAAATAAAAAGAGCAATGAAAACAGAATTCTAATAATTTGTGTAAATTGGAACAATGCATTTAAATTAACAAGTATAAAAAGTTGATTGATCCTTGATTTACATTGTATTTTTGGATACAAAGTTTCAATCCCCAGTATTGACTTTCGGTACTTTATTTGGATTTTTTAATTATGATTTATTTAAACTTTTCTAATTTTCAACTTATTTGAATTATCAGAATTATATTGTAGATATCTTAATAAAAAACTCATGATGTAGGTAACTATATATTCAGTTTTGACTTTTATTTTGTATTAAAATAATTTATTTTGGTATTACTACTCTCCTGCTCAGAAAAGACTAATGAAGTAATACATCAGGCTTCTGGATATCGACAATCATAATGTAGGACTCCAAAATGTATTAATCTTTTTTCTTTACTCCTAGCATCCATGTATCCAGGATTTTTCTTGAGGGGAGCAGATACAGGTATAGGTGACCAGCCAACTTGATGTTTTCTTATTTATTACCTATTTAGTTATTCATTTATTTATTTATTTTACAAAGCCAGCAGGATGTGCCCAATGATAGGCTTATATTTAACAAAGATCAAAACTCTTAACAAAGTAATATCAACTAAAATAACATCAATAGTTACAATAAAAAAATGAACAAAACTCAATTACATTTAATGGTGACTAGTCACAATAATAAATGGAAAAGAAAATGAGCTTAGCTATCTATTGTTTTACATGAAGTTTATTGACACTGCATAAAGTCACTATCAAGTCAGCAAAGATATCTATCATTTACAGCACAGGTTACAAATTTGTTGACATATATTATACAATTAAGTTGATTTGGATATAGTATTTCTTATAGTATTGGTTAAATGCGTGCCAGCTGCCGCGGTTAGACGTGAAATACAAGTGAATATTGTTGATTAGAAGTGAATTGTTGTTTTCATTATATTAAAATTGTTTTTGGTGAAATGAATAAATTTTATTTATTTGATAAGTGATTTAATGAATCTTCGAAATTAATCAATTTAAACTAGGATTAGATACCCTATTATAAATTATGTAAATAATAAGATGAGAACATTTTATAAAAAAATACTATTGAATACCTATCGTTTGAGACGGTATTATAAAATAGTTTAACAGAACGTTGCACATATTGCGGAACTTGTAGTGATATCATTTCATTGTATCAGTGGACAAAAAGTAATATTTCTCAATACTCAAATGAAGAGGACAATCGATGATAATTGGCTTCTATCGGCTAAACTTATGAGACTAAATTTTGATATTAATAAAATCATTATTTCGCTTGACAGATAACTGCCAATATCTTGAAATTCTAAGTATTTCATTAATCTATATCTCGAAATTCTAAGTATTTCATTGATCTTCTTTGACAATTGTCCAGAGCTTTTTGAAGTCCTTTCAGGTGATAAGGCGACCATATTACCAAAGTGTATTCCAATTTTGATCTTATGAATGATTTATAATATACCCTGAATATGGAATGTACTTTTATTTTTTTTTATACAGTTAATGTTTATAACTTAAACAATTGATATATTGCCTGACTTTCATTACTATAGCAAATAAGTAAAAGATATATTTTTTATATGAATTGGCTTTGGAGGGGGGGAGATTAAAGCTCCATGACCCCACCCCCCAGGTGCCCCACCATTTCTGTTGAATCCATTTGCTCTTTAGTTACAGAGTAAACAGGTGCCAACATAAATCTTCACCATAAACCCTAATTTTGAGATTTCAACAGAAATAAACATTTTCCGGATCCTCTGATGAAAAAAAAAACTTTTTGTTTTTTAACGACTGTTCGACCATCCATCAGTAACCAACACCAGCACCTAAACGATTCATAGGATTTTCACTGAAATTAATATTCTCTGGTCACTAGCTCAACTCCACACCCAGCAATTTTGAAAAGTATTCTTTAAGTTTGGTGGATCCTTTGCATGAAACCCCAGAGACCCCTTCAAAATTTTATAGCAAATTACTCAAAATTTTTCTTTAAATTTCTTGTAATAATCAGGTGAAATACACTTATAAAGATAGCATAGGTCCAATTTTTCCAGTTAACTCTGAAATTTCGAAAATTACACAAGTTAAAATGTTTTTAGTCATCTTCCTACAACCACAGTATTGAAGGTATGCATTTTTTTTATCAAATGAAATTGTCCACGATTAGTTCTATAATTAATGCCATATTATGTTGAAGGTAGTTTTGTGCAATTTAGAGTGAAATATGGCAGTATTAAAAACAAAATTTCTCAAAAATGGCTCAAAACTTTTTCTTAATACATTTTGTTCACAGAGGTGTAAGTACCCTAAATAAGAAATAATTGATGCCATTCTGAGGATTTTATATATTATATCTTTTGTGAGTAAAAGATTGATTTATTGATTAGCAATTCTGAGCACATCATCGGCTAAGGTCAATAGTCACATAAGTGAAGTACTCAGGAGGTAGCTGTGATATTCCCCACTGAATGGTGAGATACAGTGCTGCCCTACCATAAGCTAGTGAGGTTTTCCCCAACAAGGTATCTCTCCAACGGGGCATCACCCCAGCTGGGACAAGCTCTAAGCTTCCGATCAGTCTCCCAGCATGTGTGGTAGTGTATGTGAGGGGCGAAGATTAGGAACGTTCGTATGGGGTCTGTGGCCCATTTGATAGGGTACTGCTCCAGTATAAGCAGCTTGGAGAATGACATAATGCTGCGGAAATGAATTTCGAAATTTCAACGGAAATGCGCGTTTTGGAGTCCCTTTATACCGAAAAGGTTTTTTTTTCTATTTTCTACACGTCCGTGTGTCTGAGACACGCTAGCCCGTAAATTATTCGTACATTTCCCCCCAAAATGTATGTTCCCTGGTTGGTCTGACCCGACTCGAAGCTCGGCGATTTTGAAAAACATTCTTTAAATGTTGGGAAAACTTTACATGAAGCCTCTGGGACATTTTCAATTTTTTTTAATGTTTGGAGATTACGTGTTTTAATTGCAAAGATTAGCGAGTGTATGTAAACGCTAAGTCGAGCAAACATTACACGCATGTCCCCCTTCACAAAAAAAGTTTCATTAATTGTAGTAATATGAGATGCATTATGTTTTTAAATTAATGTGGATAACTATATTTTATGCAATAGTCCATGGTAACATATGTGATCAGAACTTGGTAATTATAAAATATTTTAATTGTATGTTCAACTATTGTTCCAGATTTTGAACCTCCCTTGTTTCGTTAATCTTCGAGAATTAATACTGAACCATTCCTAGGGTTCGAGTGCCGATTGTGGCAGGATTTTCGACACTAGCACACATCAATAAATACCAGGCGAATGCCGGAACAGTACCCTAACTAACGGGCATCGGACTGCGCGCGATCTTTCCTTTTTCTTCCACGCCTTTTCTTTACGCCTTACTAACACGCTTACTAGCAAAACACTAGCACACGTGTCGGGGGTTTAGAGGTTGGGCGGTGCCCCGGAGGTGGGGGATATCTGGACGGGGAAAACCCCGCATGCCGACGTATAGATCAGCGCCAGATCTCACCAATCAGCAGAAGAACATCACCACCTCCCGTGATAAAAACATGCACAAAATTTACGGGACTAATGACCATAGCAATTGACGCGCCTAGAAACACAAAATAATCAATCTATGAATGTACGCTATCTCTAACCGACTGTTCTCGCTCTTGTCTGACGGGTTGGGCTCTCTTTCAGTCTGTTCCAAGCGCTGAGGAGCAATAAAAAAGAATGAGCATTCCTTATTAAGGGTTGCAGGAACTATTAGTACCTTGCATGTAGTCTGGGCCGTGAAAGAATGGGTGGTGTTGCCGTATGTCTCTATTTCCTTTGTGATAGCATTCGAATGACACTGTTGGATCCATTTCGCGTCCTAGGGATGTTGTGCCCTTCTCACTTTGCTCACGAAATAAAACAACACTAGTCATAATCAAGGACCGGAGGAAAGTGAACTAGAGCTGCCTGCATACAAATGTGGTTGAGAGGAGAGTGCGAAAGAGATTAATGAAACTGTGCATTGTGTGTTCATTATGCAAGACGAGTAGCGATCTCGTGTGAGATACGACAGAATGATGTTGAAATTCACGTAATATTCCGGATCACGGTCTTAAGAAGAGAAACATTTTAGCGCATGAGCCACGGTTTCCTCATTTGGGAGTGTCATAAGACCCACAAAATGATTTATGTCGGAAAAAAGTGCATCGGCTTGCAAATAGTCTTATGGACAACGGATCCAGAATGGGAGGTCGGTGAATAAACATCCGCTATAAACTGTGACACAATGAAAATGAAGGAAATGAGTAACCCAGCTCTTCAGATGGTTCATCAAATGACAACGAAGTCAATGTATAGGAATTAAAAAAGAAGAAGCAACATTGCTAGTACTGCAATTCATATTTACAACCTAGAGTAGAGTATTGTCTTAATATGATAACTACCATCACCAATACGCATGTTACCCGCGCAGACCACACCTGCCCAGTCATGTTTTACTACTGAAGGATATTATTGATCAGTATATCAGGGTTTCCGTTGCGGCTGGGCGTATACTACTCGTACTGATTTTCTCGACAACAAAATTTTCAGATCAGTCTAGTCAGGGCCGGCATCAGGTTATTTTACGCCCGAGGTAAGGTAAGATACTAGCGTCGTCTATTCAAGTATATCGGGTTGGTGCCTACGTCCTTTATATTTTTTAATAAGCTTATTTAACCAGTGACATCTCACGTCAAGTAGAGGCTCTAAGCGGTAAAAAATTAGGGTCCTCAAACTCAAGTTAGAAATAGACGTTCTAAGAAATCTTTCATAAACTTATTAAGAAAGAAAAAAAGGAATACAAAATTTCATCGTTTCATATTAAATTCATTTATTAAAAAATAATTTTACATGAATGTCCATCTGGTTTTATTTCTCGGAAAGCTATTATGTTGGCAGAGTGAATTCGGTTTAACATATTCAGTTCTACTTACAAAAGGGCCAAGAGTTTACCTTTCTTTCAATGTTTACCTTAAATAATTTTTTCTCTCTTTAAAAGTGAAAATGATCTTTCTCCCGTCGCTTAAGATAAGTAAATTGTTTGAAAACTTAACTATAATATTTCAAAACTTGGAAATGTATTAAACTTTTTATTAGCGGTTCAATATTTGTAATGTCGAAACCAGTATCACAGAAATCTATATACTCTGCACTACGTTAATCAACCAGGGCTCTGGAAAGCGTTTCTTGAAAGCATCATTGCTATTAATTGCATAATCATTTCATTAAAGGATTGTTTACTTTTTAGGGGTAAAAAATGAAATTTGCGAAATGGTATTCTGGATTCCCTCGCGAACGCTTAGTTCGCATACCGTTAAACCAGCCACCGCATTTAACAATGCTGCCCCTGAATGCGCAATATCAGACGAGTGAGCTGGATTTAATTAGATTTCCAAAGCCAACTCCTTGATAGTTTCTTTAGCCAGGTTAGCAGAATGCGGGCGGTCTTTATCGTATTGTAGTATCAGTTCGCGCAATCTTGTTGGTGGTCCTTTTAAACGCCCGGAAAATGTCCCAGTTGTTGACAATAAAAGTTAGCAGTTGTGATTGCTCCTTCGGGGAAGCAATTAGTATCATCATATCTTTTTTGTACTACCAGGTGCGTAACATTATCTTTTTGCGGTGTGCCTGGTGTTTGTAAGAGAGTAGCTCTTTTGTTAGGGCCGAGATATACCTTTATTTTTCTAACGATAATATGAAGACACCATTTCTCATCACCAACGATTTTGGATAGGAATGGTTGCTGTTGTTTACGACTCAATCGATGATAAGCAAACAAAAGAGGCATATAAAGCCACCCGGTGATTTTTGTGATTTGGGTTCAGAATATTCGGTACCCATTATACCCCATTTTTTAACCATACTTGTTGAATGCATATGTCCGATTGACACAGTTGATCACGTAGGTCTACTTCTTCCGATGGCATTGGCGCTAAACAACGTTTCTATACACCTCCGCTTTCAATTCAATGTACTACCGTAGAAGAAGCAAAAATGAATTCAAAATGTACAGAGCAAATTCATGACTTGTAGGTTGTAGTGTCATTGGTAAAATTCCTTTATTTTTCATGGGCAATCTTTTTTCTTAATCCACGTATTTATTAAATCCTATATAATTCTGTCACGCAGATAATAGATA
Organism: Gryllus bimaculatus; assembly: GCA_017312745.1. Taxonomy (NCBI): domain Eukaryota; kingdom Metazoa; phylum Arthropoda; class Insecta; order Orthoptera; family Gryllidae; genus Gryllus; species Gryllus bimaculatus. The sequence goes on from BOPP01000041.1 coordinate 8,303,462, forward strand.
ACTCTCTAGACCTAGAAGTCTATACTACTTTTCACTTTCGGATATTTTTGGAACTTTTGTAATTTTCTCGCACGTTAAAATGATTGACTTGAGTTTCTTAAGTAAGTTTTTTTTCCCCAAAACGACAAGGATACCTTTATAAGTTAGGTGTCTGGTGATATTTTTTGTCATCTTAACTGGTATGTAATGTTATAGCCTGGAAACATTACCCATGAATTATAAACAAATCAGAATTTAGCCATTTACACATATAGGCCTGCAGCAAACTATCACAAGTAACGTTAAATTCATTATATTTTGATATAATGTTAAACACAATTTGTTTAAAATCTCGGAGATCTGTCCTTTGAGAAGACCGTATCGAAGTTCCCCCTTTTAAGAATACTCCACTGGATCCGCCCGTCTTATAACTATAAAAAAATATTTCACATAATACTGGAAATGTTATTAAATAAGGTAACCCATGTTCTCATTTTAAAATAAATGATAAATATTAGTGTGGTTAATGATGTAACAATTTTACAATTATTGTTTTAAAAAATGAAATGTTTCATTAAAGGCTTTCACACTTGAGGATGTGCATTGAACACATCTACTCACTCTGCACACTGAAATCCATTTCCCCGGGAGCAGAGCGCCCCGCCCTTCTAATGCTGCGCATATGGTCGAAGGGGTTGGTGGGGAGGGGGTGGGGCTCTTCAGTCGATGAGGGATGTGGCGGAGACCTTATTTGTGGGCAATAATCTCACCCCAATCCAGAAATTTTTGTCTGGGGTGCGGTCAGAAAATGAAGGGGTGTGGTAAATCTTCCGTCCTTAATGTACTTCAATAAGAATGTGTCAAATACGTTTGTCTAGTATAGTTTTATAAAAGTTTATTACATTAATGAAACAGATGGAAAATGATATTATATCTAAAAAGTATGTATGATAAAGAAGCCTAAAGTTTGTCCATTTTTTAGTGTATTATTGGTATTATACCATTACCCATAATGTCTCTTTGGTGTTTCACTTTTCCAGTCAGTCTCATCCATAATTTTTAAGATTTGTAATTTGAACAAACGCTTTAGTAGTAGGCCTACATTAAAGAGACTTTGAAGAACCATAAATAGACCGTTCCATACGGTTTTAACACTTTGCGTTCACATGTCTCAGTTTGCGTATTTTGTATTCCTGACCTCACCCTACGGGGTAGGGTGTCCTACACTTTGCCGGGGAGTCGGTAGTTAGAAAATTAGTGTGAGGTAGCACACCGCAAGGGGACAGGGTAACACAGTAGTCGCGGGCGCCCGTGCGTCTCGCCTCCGCCGCCCCGCGCTGCCGCTTCCGCCGCCCGGCACCGCCGCCTCCGCCTCCGCCGCC
>BOPP01000041.1:8310343-8357972 GCA_017312745.1 Gryllus bimaculatus
GGGGAACGGGGGCGGGGGCGGCGCCGCCTCCCGGAGCGACGGCCTCGCGCGGCGGAGGACTCCTGCCGTCCCCGCGACCTGCCGCGAGGTGCGGTTCGCGGCTCCTTTTTTCGCCCGCGCCGGTCCTAGCGCGGCCTCTCGCCGATCTGCTCTGCGGCCTTCAGCCTTCCGAAAGAAATGGTCGTCGTCAAAGAATTGCCGTTTGTTGCTCGATGCTATATTGCAACCTTGTGTACGGAAGGGTGTGGGCCAGTATCAATTTCGAAGTCGTGTCTTGTCTCGTCTTGTTACTGTCCCGAGCCCTTCTGGTATATACACAAAGTAACAACATTGGGGTCACTTTTACTGAAATCGAGATATTAACATTTACGTGTAGCGGTCTTGTGGCTGCTTTCGTTTACCTTCTTTCAGCTCTAAGCCCTTCAATTAACTTCGCTATCTGCGCAAGTTGTCAATTGTTTGTAATTTAGACAAAATTGTCTATTTACTCAACCTAAGAGTATCCCTTGTCATTTGTAGACTCTGTTATTGATTAGGTTGTCGTTATTTGGAAAGAATTCATTCAAAACTCTTTTGTATATATGATCTGGTATGCGATTTTCCCTTTAGATTTGAAATTGCAACTAAGGTATACTATATGTACGTAATTAATGTTACAAATTGTATAATATTTTTTTAAATATTCATTGAAGTTCTTTTTCCAGTGTCTTACAAAATAAATTGTTGAATTTTCCGCCCCTCGGCAACCAAAATTTTTAAAATATTCTTTCTCTGTGACTTCTTTGTCAATAATATTGCAAGCATTTAATTCGGGGAAACCATTCCATCTCACAACACAGAAGTTCTTAAATATGTATCTTCTGAAATACCTGAGCGACCGAATTAATTTTTATCTTTTCAACATTCCTACATTATGGACCCTCCACAAAAATAATTCAGGAACATATTTGCAGATTCATATTCTTTGTTTCCCCTTCGTCGGTTATTTGTAATTTGGAATTATGAAAAACTGTTTAATGAATGGATTACATTAAATCATATGTTGTACGAATATTCCAATCGTAAACAAAAAACCACGGTTTCCAGCAAAAATTCTCAATGAACACTTCTAAAATTGTTCGGTTTTAAACGTATTTTCAGTTGGAATGTAATGTACGAAAACAAAAAAATATATAATACAGTAGCTCTCTCGTGGTGAAATATTATTGCAGTGTTTCGGTGAAACATGTGAAGCTGCTCCTGTATTCATTTTGAAGTACAGTGCAACATTAAATATTAAAGAATAAAAAGTAACTTTAGCAATTCAGTCGTATACAACGAAAATCAATACGCGTCAATTTGCCCGGGGAAACCTTTTCAACCGAAAATTCCTATCTTCATTAAATTACCTATATTCTTACATCATAACTTGAACATGATATCATATAGAAATTCCCATTGTATACTCAAATTTGGTTTATTGTAATTCGTAGTGCATCATTTTATTGCATGGCGGCGGGGCGGATTTCGTGGGCGGGGTGGGGGTGGGGGGAGGCAGGGCGACGCAGGGTGGCACTGGATGGGGATCGTTGGTGTGCGAGACGGTTCGGCGAGGAGTAGAGAGAAGCAGGTCGGGGTATGAGAAGCATTAAAACACAATTATTTCTGTTTTCGCTACAGACAGAATGAGTCATTTTCCGTCTGATACGATAGATGTTAATACGAGTAACAATTCTATCATGCAATGACGGGTTCATCACCAAGTTCAAAAAGATAACTATTCGAATATATTATTTATATTATTATTATTGCAATATTACATTATTATTGCAAATATTAATATAGGACCTTGGAGGCCCTCTTCAATTCGAAACCAGGATGTTAAGTTGTTAAATGTTTTAAGGCAAACTTTTCGTGGGAGCTTTACGCCCATTTACGTACTGAAACAGATCCACTATTACATAATAACCTCACAGGTAGAGCCACGGAAAAATTATAGTACATACCACAAACCAGTTGATCAAATATAAAAACACATGTTTAAAATAGGACATAGAGAATACAATGTCATTAAATACAAAACAAACAAGATGAAATATAATTATGAAGAAACAATCATTCTAACAATCCACAATTCTCTCATTCTAACAATTCAATGTATTCACACTTAATTACAAATATTTTTTTAAATATGAAGCACGTTGTTAATACTTATAGTTGCATAGCAAGTATATTTCAATAGTTAATGCTTTTGTAAACAGAAATGTTTCAAATAATCTCTCTCTAAGTTTTTTCGAAATTTCAAAATATTTAAATATTAAATAAATCTCAAATCAACATAGAATGGCGATTTTGTAAATGCTCTAACATTCTATTTTTTTTAAACCTCATTTTTTACTTTCTTGCACACTACACACGCAATATAGGAAAGGTTATGCAATGCAGCTGAGAAAAACGGCGATTTTCGGCAGTAAAATCCATATATTGCTATCCCTGATATTGAAAAAGTAGCTAATTCACGTTCCAATATGTAGTAACAGGTTGTGTAACCGGAAGAGGTAACATCAATTAATGTCTCTGCAGTGCCTCTGATTGGGAGGATCTAGGTTCGAGTCCCGATTGCGCCAGAATATTCGACACTGGCTTGTCAACTAGGTATTCAGTCGCTGTCTGGAAGATAATTCTAGCGGTCGGCTTCTCTAATCAGTAGTTTTCCGTGGTTTCTCCGATCAACACTAGGCAAATGTCGGAGCAGTAACCTAACAATCGGGCCACGGACAGCGTGTGATCTTCCCATCCTCTTCCTTTTCTTAACCTCACCCTTTACTTATATACGCTTACACTTACATGCACTACACTATCACACATGCCGGGAGTCCGGTCGGGAGCTTAGAACTTGTCCCGGCTGGGGCGGTGCCCCGCTGGTGGGAGATAGCTGATTGAGGAATATCCCATGGAATTTGGCAGTAGGTCGGCGCTGGATCTGAGCATCCAGCAAGGAAATATCATCGCCACCTCCCGAGGAAAAAACATGCCCCACGCTTTCGGGACTAACGACCTAGCTTTTGACATGCCCGAAATTACTAACAATCAACCAACACATTGTATTTGGGGTCCTTGCAAACCGAAAAGTTGGTTTACGGCAAAACGTATGTCCTGGCTGTGAACAACGCTAGTGGGTAAACCGTAAGAAACATGTTCATCAAAACTGATCTGGCTGAGGTCCCGGCCCAGTATCCCCAATTTTTGCGGATACTTTACATGATTTTCAATATTTTCTCAAAAAATATTTCAATTATTTTTATTATACTACTTTTTTCCTCAGATAACGTAAAGGACGAAAAAAAGGGCAAATCTCAGTCTTCATTTAATTTATTATTATCATCATCATTATTAATTTTATTATTATTATTATTATTATTATTATTATTATTATTATTATTATTTTGTAATCAATGGGATCTCGATTACACCTATCAATCGCTTGTTCATATTTGACTATGACTCCCAAGCGACCCCTTGATCATCATTGGTCCCCTTGAAAATTTGATCGACCCCCAGGGGGTCGTTAGCGACCAGCCCCAGGGACCCCTGCCTTAGACGCGGACAGGTGGCAATCTGGAAGGGTGAAAAGCAAAACCGAAAAGGTAGCCTACTCAAAAGAAAGGGAAACTATCTACATTACCGGCAGCGAGAAAACGTCTTTGTCAGTTTCGACGTGCTGTTTAGACATACTAACAGGCACATGGCAGCACATTACACGACATACGACGAAATCTCAAAACACGAACACTTGCTGACAGGCGATGACAGCTCTGACGCCTCTGCCGCAGCCGAACCTTATCGCCTCTCAAGTTGACGCGTTGAAAACTGATACGGCTGACGGCAGTGATCTACAAGCTTCTCGATGTGAACCAGGAGGGCAGCTACGCGGAAATGTGGTTGAAGCAAAGTAAACAACCTCCTCCCTCGCAACTTGATTGCTTCAGAACAGATCATATGACTTCTCAGCACCTGGCGGAAGAACTGTCTGAAACGTTTATATGGTGACTGCCCTTCAGTACGAGAAAGTATGAGTCATTTTGGGTCATCATTAGTTTTCCGTAAAATTCATACCAAATACTGTGCTCTCACAAACTCATTCAAAGTGCAGTTGAAGAAATGGTATAGGTCTCATTCGCATTAAAAACCCTCGAAATTTGAAAATTGCAGATTTGAATCAATCGCAGTTCTTTTACTTAAGGGACGATGGCCGAAAAATTAGTAGAGCACATGATGCAATATGTTACATTTGACTGAGGTCGGCCGCCGGACCTAATAATGACAACGAACTAGAGCAGTATTATACTGTCACTCAGGCAACTTACGTAATAAAGAGAATCAGTGTAATGATGGAGAGAGAAAAAAAAGACGGCGATTTTTCGACAGAAAAACTCGTTTTATGTATTACCCCATTTTACCTCATTTTCCTCCCGTGGATCCGGGCCTGTGGATATACAAATTTGATTTTATGTTGAGCCATTTACTGGAGAGCCAGGTCGCTTGGACAGTCTCTTCCCCAACTTTTTAACAAATTCCCGAACGGTCAGGTTAAAAAAGGGTGAAGTCTGAGATCGAAAATATTCACGGAAATATTTTTTTTATAACGTAAAATTTACAACAGGACCCGGCCCACCTGCTCGCGCCTGTCCGCCCGGATTGGGTATCACCAAATGTGTCGGGGACAATACTTCGACGTAAAAAATGATATTCTAAAACACATAGATGTACTAATGGGACCCATGAATATACGTCATTTTACCGATGAATTCGGTCTGTTTTTAACCTCAAAGTCGCAAAGCCGGTTTACTCCACAACGGGATTATTTGCCCATCTATTTCCACAGGGCTATAGGAGGATAGGCTAAGTAGAAAGTGTGAGAGGCATATCAAAATATGAAGTACCTCCTAAATTTTATCAATTAAAATTAATTTAATTGGCAAATATGTGCTTATTTAAAATGACTGTAATCCTACTTGAACATCAACAATGATGTACGTTGTTTCCTTTGAGATAGGCTATCGTGATAAAATTTCCCACTGCAAGAAGAAGGTCTTTTCGAAAGAATTTGAAAGTAAGAAAAAAATGTTGGGCACAGATCAAATTAGTACTTACGACATAATATGTAAAAACAATATTTTTGACCTGCTGTTATATACTCGCTAGTTTCGAAGGATAAGTGCTATAAGTGGTATAAACTAAAGGAAGGATCTCATCAAAGAAATGTTTTTTGATAAGAAGTTTGCCTTACTTCTAACACGTTAGAAGAATTGTCTGGGAATCATTTAGGAAATTTAACTTTAATTTCTTGGAAAACTCTCGTTCTCCAAAATTCGAGAAATGCATTAAAAATATGTTTAAATAAAGAAAAATCAGTATTCGTAATATTTTTCCTGATTTAAAATTGCAAGTCAGACAGACCATATCTAACTCTTTTTCTAGCTACAAAATACAGAAATACAGATGTTTCTAGACGTGGGTTGTAAGATCAAATAAAGTCAGTGTAAACGATGTTAGTATTTTGCTTTCCCTAATAGAAAAAAAGTAAAATTGTTATCCAATGATACTTACAATAATATTTTTCCTCTTGCACTAAGTGGTACGTAATTTCATAATCTTCATAGACTCATTTTCAATATACATAAATGTATGAACTTATTACAATGTTATATAATTATTATACATACGTGCAAGTATTGTATTCTCAGAATTACGTATGTACTGCTGTTTTCGAAGAAGGGAAACCTGATGGAGTGTAAATGACTCACCGAAATAACGTCAGAACATCGAGAATGTGGGCCCTTCTTTAAAAATAGCACACCCGTAGAATATTTAGAATCTTTTCTGAACCAATGAAACTGATGCTTCTCCTTATACGCTAATTGCTTTTATTTCGTTATTAAAAAAAACAAATAGAAGTGTTTACTTGCAAATATTATATTGATAAACAGGACATATAATTGGAAAATTAAAATGGTTGCAAAAGAGGGCAATTCTATCGAACAATACTCATAGTCGACAATAGTATCAGTTAATGTGTGTAAAAGATATATAGGTATTTCCAACATACTTGAATTTATGGATTGCTGTTTCTCGGTCTGGGAGAAACACTGAAAAAAATGAGTCCTTTGCATATTCGCGAGCCATAAGTTATAGCCATAAGCTCAAATAATTTTGAATGGTCTTTCTCATTTCACCAAGTCTGGTCACGTATTCAAAATTATACGTGCGTAAATTATGTACAATTTCTACTGAAATATTAAAGTTATAATAAATACAAAAATGTTCATACCTTAAAATATATACACTAATAAAATACATGAACTCTAAAATAATAATTTAAATATGCAAAATTAATATCATAAATTCTATAAAATACGCTTCATAGTCGTCATAGACAACTCAAAATGATTTAAAAGAATTATATCAGTATTTGAACATGCAATATTCTCTGCCAAAATATTGTACAGTGTAAATCACCATAAAAAATGTGAAGAGCAATCAAAACCATGCATTTGATGGGCACTCTTCGTTGTTGATTTTTAAATTGGCATTACTTTATTTTAACTCTTGGTTTTGAATAAATATTTGCCATTATCAAAATAAAAGTAAAATTTGTTGTTTAGTCATTTCACAATGTACACGTAGTGTAGACAAAGTTAGAAAAAGTATGATTGTATTATACAATTTTAGAACTGATTCTGTATGAAAAACGAAGCATAAAAATAAGTAAGTAAGATAATAAGTAAGTAAGTTAATAAGTAAGTAGTAAGTAAGAATTCATAATTTGCTTTCTCAAAAAGTCAAAATTGTCATTACAAAACATTATATATACTTTTTAATTTCTTCTTACAACATAGTGTTGAAAACTATATTCTTCAGAACCATTTGGGAGTTCTGACTTATGGCTCAAGGGTTCATTTTTGTGCTCACGTGGCGCTGATAAATATTGCTGAAAAATGGTGCGCAAAAATTTCCTTTATTGTGCAGTTTGAGGACTCCGTTGCGCAATATTGTCAAGAGTTTTGAAAGGGGGAGAGAGAAGATACAGTATCCGTAATGGCTTCATGTGTTTACTTCAGTAAAAATGAATGAGGAGCGACCTCGTGAAATAATTGCATTTTAAGTTAAATTCTCTGAATGTACGTGTGTTAAGGAAGGTACAATCAGCTCACAATTATATATGAAAAAGTTAATTTTGCGACTTAATTTAAAGAGTTAAAGCATTTAGTTTAAACTAAAAACAATCACAGTTTTTAACACGTATGTATATTAAAATGAACTTATAACTAGTTATATTATGTTTAAGCTATAGCTAAGAAAGAAAAGTAATTTCAGAAAAAGTCTACAAACTAAATATGTGATAATTACGTTCACGTATCGACCAATGACCTCGAATCTGCTATATAAGTTATGGAAAGAGATATATTTGAAAATTAGATAAACGTGGAAGGAGTAAGAAAGCAAAAAATCGAAATTCCAAAAACGTGGCCCGAGAAAAGACGGAAGAAACAGTGAAAGGGAGGCATGATGGAAAGGGGAAACTTCTTATTCGTAAAAATATGTAAAACTAGCTTATATTGACGCATCTAGTAAACATTTTCATGTTAAAAAGGTTTATTTATGCATTTTAAGTTCATAATAAATGTAAATATTCCACATGATACAGTTGTCCGGATCGTCCATTTTCGGGCATAGAAAGTTACACGAAAAAATATCAATTACAATACTTGTTTAAATTTTTGTTTAACGTTTAAATGTCTTCAATTTGACGAATCAAGTAGTAATGATTCATGTGATTCCCGAAGAGGGAATACTGCAGTAATTCATACCGTATCACCAGTATTCTCTTAGCCATAAAAACACGTGTTTTTCTAGAACTCTTTCAGAATGCCGTAGATTACCGGCTAAGAATTGTGCCAATCGATTCTTCTTGTCTAAAGGAATCGAATGAGCTATTGATCACTCGTGCAGGTGCAGGAAGTCACCTTGTACATGTTTTAATTTCTAAAAAAAAAAACAAAAAGCACTTTTTAGTGAAATCTTTTAGAATCTTCAGGATGGATCGGCAAAAAAGTGTCCGTTCCCCGACCAGATCTAACCACGGTGGAATGGAATGGAACATGGATCTAACCACGAGAGTGACTGATGAACGGACTCTAGTACTACATAAAAATAAACATTATTTAAACGAACGATAAATATTATCGTTTAATAAGTATTGTCTAATGTTTTAACATAATTTTGTATAAATGTGTGTGTGTTCAATTTTCTTTTTCATTTTTTTTCTAATTTTTCTCCGGTTTAATGAATTATATAGAAAAAATACAGAAGAAACTGAAAGCATCTCGACAAAAAAATGATTAATATTATATCAACGAATAGAGACAAGTAAGGACAAAATCTTTGTCACTGAAAGTGATACCACCCCTTTTTCATTGCCATTGTTTCCCGCTCGCAGTTTGTTTCGCGGGGCAGCTGCGTGAGCGTCATCGCAGCTTAGGCGACTTTCACCGGCGCCCTTCACTCCAGGATAAAGCAGTTAAGCTTAAGAAGGTGAGAAGTCTTCGTTTAAATTTAGCCCACAGAGACCCCACTCACCAGCAGATACGCTACTACCTCTCTCTCCCAAGGGTCCTTCCAAGAATTAAACAAAATTCTTTGTATTTAACGAAACCACACCTTTCACTCTTGCGTTTACTACTACGTGGTAAGAGGTTTTGAAATGCTACAGAAAAATGTAACTATTTTTTAAAGAAAAACTCGTGTGTTTCTGAAACGAAAAAAAGAGATTTTTTTAACTCATATTCATAGAAAATTACTTTCACCTGTAGTTAGTGGTCAAAATTAACGTTTTGTGCGTTCTTGATGTCGTTAATTCCTTGTTCACATTTGTAAATTTTGTAAAGTTGTTAAGTTCTGTAATGTTGAGTTAGTGTATTCTGCCACCAAGTTCTCAAACTTAATTGCAGAATTCGAAATAAATCTAAAAATCAAAAATTGATACCGAAAGAGAAGGGTTCTTTTTTTCTGAAAATGTCTGTTTCTTTCTCTCCGTCTGTGAACACCACTCTCTAAACCTTATACATAAGGTATTGGGATACTCTTGAAGTTAGATCAATAGGTGAATGGAAATAAAACATTTTTTGTGCATCTACTTTAATGGACCCTCACCAAGATTAAAAATATATTATAATTCCCAATAAACATATATTTTTCAACTACACAGAGTGTAACCGTTACCAGTAATAAGCGACAGTTTGTGCTGCTGTAGCACTACAAATTTTAATTTCGTGCTCTTACAGCAGTATTAAAAGAAAAGCGTACAATTATTGTTATTATCATATAATTATTGAATGCAATACAAACTGTTTGTGAGTTCTCTGCAATATATTTACTCAATTAATCACCTCCTTGACCATGACTTTCGACGAGTAGATAGTAATCTTGTATGATCAGATGGCAGGCCCAACTTTCTGACGCATTCGTCTGAGATAAGGTACGAGAACAGAAGACATTTGAACAGCTGCTGCGGCCACACTGCAACTGACACATCACCATAAACATGCACACATGGGGAATCGGGGAGGCCATGGTCCCCTGAAAATTTTGAAAGTGGAGCGTTGTCTTACGTAATAAAACGTTTTATTTCCGTAAATATGTTAACTCTCCAGTACAAATAGGGTATTTGTAGGGTACCCATAGAAACATTTTAAAACTTGGAGTAATTGTGACAAACGGATGAACAATTTAGTCTATTTTATATTGTTGCATTTAGTTTGAGAATTATTTTTCTTATTGTCTAAAGATATAAAATATGAAAAATGTCTACCTTATTCTCAGCTACAAAAATCAGGATGTGCAGTGCTTCAATGATTAACTCAAAAGTGCTTTATTTTTCAACAATAAAATTATTTTTTTAAATTTTAAGTACGACTGTTTTAATTTTTTTAATTTAATGATGTAAAATAAAATTTAAATAAATGTAAAAATCCTAAAAGTGTGAAATGAAATTATTATTATTATTATTATTATTATTATTATTATTATTATTATTATTATTATTATTATTATTAGCTGGACCAGAGAAAAAAATTCGCACATTGTAAATAATAGTTTTCAAAGTGAACATTCCTACATGGTAGAACCCTTCCAAATTCAGCCCCTGCAATGTATCTTAGGGTGGTCACACTTTGGACATTCGCCGAATAGCTTGTTCAATTTCGAGCAGCTGATACGTTAGACGAATGTTCGCTTGTTTCGATGTGCCCAACAGACCGACTCTCGGTGGGTAGTGCAAATATGAAGCAACTCATACACTTCTCAAGATTTGCAGCAGTCGCTCGCTACTCGCCGAATACACTATGAATATAGCACCAGTATATCCCCGATAATGAGCGAGAATGACCAGTCTCATATTGCGTTTGGATCCATGTATTTCCACCATGGATGGGATTAAATCGCGCAGAAAATCTAGTAATTCCTTCAATTTTTCCCTGAAACATTGTATCTAATTTTTTTCTTGAATTTATTTTACATAGAATTCGGGTTTATGCACTTTTCTGTCTTCTCATGCTATGAAGTGAAGGCTAATAAAAGAACCAAGTATCCAAAAATGTGATAAAAATATCATTTTGTAAAATTCTACTTAAGAAACAATCTATAAAAGTTTTTTCGTCTTACAACTGCTGGATGCAGGATTGGGGAGTAATTCACTCTCCTACAGAGTTGGGTGTTTATTGTTAAAAACCAAAAATTCCCTCAGAAGATTCAGTCACTTGACCCCCATCCTTTAATTCTCTGCATCTCCAGAAATCATTCCTGATTAGGATATTGATTCTTTATTGCAATTTTCTGGAATTACATTCGATTTTAGACATCCTAACCCGACTGATAATAGTCAAGATCAGTACCACACGTCCAACAAAATGTACGACTAATTTCTCCAATGGAAGAAGAAGAAGCTGATGATGATAATAATTATGATGATGATGATGATAAGCATAACATTTTTCACTGACATCGGAAATGAACATATGTTTTGTTCTGTTGAATTCATTACAATTTTTTAATACAATTAATTTTTACTTTTCCTCATCTGTACATTGTAGAGGAAAAGTATTCGAAAAGATTTCAAATATCGAAATTGAGATTTCGACCATTAAAGATGTATTTGGGTACATTCGATGGGGGGGGGGGAAGGAACGTTTTAAATTAAAAGTGCCGAAAACGTAAAATTCTTCAATTTTTCCTTATCTACGTTAGTGGGAGTCGGCCAAGATGGGAATGTAGTGATTTAAAGCATTCCTCTATTATAGTACTGCCACTTTGAAACCAACACCACAATTGTTACATTTCTTCTTAATCTTTACAGTAATCTTCTTACAGTTTCTTCTTAATCTTTATTCTTCATTCCACAACACTAAGACAGGAAAACATTTCGATAAGCCTCGTCCCTTTCAATTTTGTGTCTTTGTGAGTGTTGGCAAACGAAAGCCTTATAAAAAATATCATTTGCGAGATCTCCCGAAACGTACGAGTGCATTAACGGCAGAAGGAAGTGATTCAAGTGTAAAACGTTTTTCAATCTCGAAAGATTGGAGGATGATTCTCTACATCCGTTCAAAGAATGCACTGTAGCGATTGATACGCTTTCATGTTTGTCCAACAAAATGAACAATATCTGAAGGAGAAGAGAGGCGTGGATATTGATTTCTGCGCGCAGGCACGTTGTTTCAGACTCGGGTCATGACCTCACAGCTGTACCTTCGACAGTAGAAGACTAGACTTGCATTTACGATGCATCTGCTCTAGGGGAGGGCGAGTTGAAGCCCCATGAACCGCTTTCCAAAAGTCAATAATACATATCAAACATACAGCTTTTACTAGTTTTCTGTACGAACAAAAGTCATTCAATACATCATTTGTTAATGTTATAAATATTAACTTAAAGTCAATAAATAAAAATCCATTTTGTATTCAGCATAAATGAAAAATTATTTTAAATAAAACATCAAGTCGACGGGACGTTATACCCATAACCTCCCCCCTCACCCGAGAAAATCCTTCGTGCACTTGTATGTGCACTTGTGATAATAATGATAATAATACTTATTATTATTATTATTATTATTATTATTATTATTATTATTATTATTATTATTATTATTAGAGTTTTGTTCGAACGAAAAAATTACAGCCCATCAAGACTACAAAGTATAGAAAAGAAATTTACAAAAAAGGAATTTCGAAAGAATACAACAACTTCAAACGCTGCAAATGAAGAACAGTTTGACAACTAATATGTTAAGAATCCAGTTACCGCTTTACAAAGGAAAGAGCTGATTGTCCTCATGAGGTGTAGAATAGGACTCACTAATTTAATACATGCACACTTTGTTAGGAGGACATCCAAATCGAAGGCACAAATGTCAATTGACTTGGACAGTTGAACTGTAGAATTTGAGAAGCAAATTTGCGGCTTCAGGTACTTTACAGAACATATTAATAGATAAAGCATTGTGCCCCAAATTCATTGTGAATTTAAAAATATATATATGTATTTAGCTCTAAGAATGCTGTAAATTGCTGTACAATAAAAATGTCATATATACTATAAAATTCTTAATTAATAAAGGACCCAGAAACAGAGTTGCCCACCTAACCAGCCACTTGATCCAGGCTGTCCACGCTTTTGCTTTTGTCCCAAGAATCTTTTTTCGAACCTCTCCTACACCTTTCATAATTGCAGCTCAAGATTTATTCATAATGCAATTGATTCTTCAAAATTTGTGCTTCAAATTATTTTACGCACAGAGTTTTCAAAATATCAGGGGTTTTGGTGAAATTCGAATCAAATTGCATCAATTTTCCAAACGTACCTAAAAAGATTACCTTAAAATGGCCCAAATTATTTCTTAAAACTATTTTGTTTGGATATATCACAATGCACTGAATTACTAGCCGAAAGGCAATTTCGATTAAAAGTTCTGTATTTAAAAAAAATACACGTTATGTGGTATTTCTTAACATACAAGTTGCATACGTATTACATAATTTAATGCAATACGCCGGCATAAGTGCTTCAAATAATATCTGATGACGTTTCTCGAAATCTCACAAAATTTCGAATGTCTGATCTCAAAACGGAGCATTTTCATACCTGCTCAAACACATTTTCTCTTTTAATTTCTTTTCTTCACAATTTCTTTCTAGAATTTTCATATAGTTTGTTCTTTGATTTTCCGAAAGCGTGGTTCCAATTAAACTCTTAGGAGACCGAAAAATTGTGTAAACTGTAGTCATGGCCATGCCGTGGTAACAATATCTGTTGAATTTGATTCAAATATATCTGTATTCAGTGTTGATAAGCATATTATTTGACCAAATTTTCAATAAAATTTCTCCTTATAAAATGAGCTGTAGAATATACAAGAAAATGTTTAAATAAAAGTTTTTTTTTAGTTAAACCTTAATTCCATAATTCTCGATACAACAAACACTCATTTGCACTCTAGCAGCGTGTGTTTTCATCTACATTTTATTACTCATCAACCAAACTGTGCACTAAAATTGTAGCAAATGTTCTTTAAAATATGAAAATATTTCAGTACGTGGCAATTACAATATACTAACAGTCTGATTTACTCAAATACTTCATTTTTAATCGTAATAGTTATGAATGCATACGACAAATAATGAAAAATGACAATTTGGGGGAAGAAACAGCATTATTGTCATGAGCTACTTTCCAGAGCCACTAATTAACATAGGTGCGGCATTTAGCAGCATCGTTTGCTTTGTACCTAGGCGGGTAAGCTCGATACCTGTTCGGAGATTTCTTTGTGACCGATCACTAAACCTCTTGCATGCACCCTCAAGCTTTGGAAACGCCATTTCATAATCGGGACGTCTGTGTCCACGTGGCCAGATTTTTCCCGAAAGTTCTCTTCGGTGAACATTGTCCGGAGAAAACTTGACTTTCTGCATTAAAGTAATTGGAAAATATGTGTACAATACGACTGCTGTGTACTGCATCGTTTTCCCAGAGGCAATTGTACATGAAACGGTCCACCTACTATAATGAGAAGAGCAAATAGAGAAACTTTTAAAAGGCACAGGGATTCCCAGATATACGCATACTCTAATTATTACAGTACCGAAAATTGAGTACATATGGACTCAATTTTTTGTTTTCTTAGATGCATCAAATATCATTGAACTTATTAAAATAAATGGAATGTTATAGAAGAAAATATTTGTGTTCCTCTTAGAAAATGATTTCAAAGAATCAAAGATTATAAAAAACAATTAGAACCAATGCCGTTTACATTCATGATTCAAATACTATATTTATTTTTAGATGTTAATTTATCAATAAATACATTTTCCTAGTTAGATCATAAACCAACCTTGAGATTTTTTTAAAATATCAATTCAACTTGAAAAGTCTTGAACAATGATAATTTCTTTTGTGGTCTTTCCCATTTGAAACGAAATATTTTTATATTTGGATGCAAAGCGCCCGAAAACATATCGTCCAGGTATGGGTATTACTATACATACGGTTAGTACTATAATACAATATGGGTATTGTAATATAATATGGGTATTTTAATACAATATTATTATTTTCTCATGACAATTCTTGATGTAGTAAGCCTAGATTAGACTTAGCAGAAGTAACCTCATATCACTAACAAAATGAAGCTTCTGATGATTTCATTTTTAACGGAAATCGACCACTATTATTTGGTTATAACGTGCTTGAGGTCAAAAGTTCGTAAAGGAGTAAAACAATGGGGCAACAAATTAATTGAAGCCCCCGCGAGATTTAGGAGAAAAATGATTCACATTAGATTATTTTTAACATGGACTCAAAAGCATATTTTCCATGTTGAAATAATATGCGTATGTATTATATTGCTTCTATAATAAAGTTTTTTGACGGGGGGGGGGGGGACCGAGGCTTGCCCGATCTAAATTCTCTATAACGCAATGGATTCTACGTGACAGTAAAGGCGATTTTTTAAAAAATAATATATAATAATCGTCTGTATCACGTCGAATCAGATTACTAAAACTTTCTATAATTTATTCGATATTGCATCCTCATGTTTCTTGTCGTGTACTTGGAGAAGTAGTTCCCCTCGATCTCGAATGATCTCGCAGCGCCTCCAAATCATCACAAATATACTACTCATAGGATCTCTCTAGCAGGACTGCACGAGAAACTAATATAATTCTGCAGCAAAGAAACAGTTCCTAAATAAACCCTTAAAATCATATAATCAACCTTTTACATATGTTAGTGTATTCGCTTTTTGACAAATAAAGGGGCTTGGAGGGGAAAATGGCGAGATGAAAGGGCCAAAGTTTTCTAATTAAGTTTCCTTCTTTAAAAAAGATACACACATTAAAATAGATTATTCTTATACTATGCTTTACTGCTGTGATGTTCAAATAGGTTGATGGACATTTAAACAGTAAATACATTTTTGCCCCATTGTTAAGTTCATGTTCCGCCATTGACGCAATCTATTCTGTTTATTCATTGCTTAAAACTTTAATTATTCAGTAAATTACATATTCCTTGGATTACAAATGGGGTGTACTATAGAAAATTTGTTGTACAGTAATTCGAACCTCTACGTGCACTGAAAGGTTTTTATATTTTCATTACTACAAATTTAAAAAATAATAATAAAAAAAGGTTTGGATGAATCTTGTTACTTGTGCCACAATTGCAAACTGAACCGTCATCTTCCACAGCACTGAATTTTCTTATATTCAGAGCTTGTACTAAGTTTCAGTACAAGCTCTGAATATAAGAAAACAAGGAAGTTCTTACAGAAAGAAAAAAATCTGAAACTCTTTGTAAGTATAAATATTTTTGCCGTCGAAGGCTTCCCTGGCCAGTCATGTGAATGATCTCGGCTGTCCCGCTGACACCACTCGAATGCGGACGTTTTGACCATCTTATGGCGGTCTCTCTCAGGACTATAACGCTGAATAAATATTTTTGTTTAACATTTTAAATATTATTTATACAGTATATAATTTAACATGTTTTTCTGTGTATTTATTTGGTGTACGTTATATGATTAATTACTTGTATTAAATACAAATAAATATGTTTCGTACAAGTTCTATTTTAAAAAAAATATTCCAGTTTTTGTCACATATTATTATTTTGATGGTGTATTTGTTCAATATTCATAGCACATAAATAAATTTTACGTTTGTTCTCCTCAATTCTGTTTTACGTAATTAATCTTCCCTCCCTTCTCTGTATTTTGAAGCAGTCAACAGAAGATTTTACTTGTCCATATGTGATGCCCATTGAAAGCTAAAGATTTGAATGGACTAAACATAATGAATAAAAAGAAAAAGGAAAAATAATGTGAATATCAATTTCAATTTTCTTTTAGTATATTTTTCTTTTCAATACTATCCTTTTGCCAAAATTACAAAAAAAATTACCTCCGACAGCACTGATCCAATTGGTACAACTCTCCAACTTCGCTGATTCTCGCCTGTAATAAGTATTACATATAGCAAGATTCCTCTGCACTTTGAGTCCTCCATTGATGTAATCAAAAACGTCTGACGAATAACATTTTGAATGTGAATTCTACATGTGAATTTCCTTTGCATATCATGTGTAAATAAACGTAAAGGACTGACTAAGGAACTTGTCGAAAAGTAGCGCATGCTACATGTGTGAAAAGAGTGGATCATGTTAAAGATATTAGTAACATTGCCCTATTGGTAACCTTTTTAAATTTTAATTAATTTTGAAGAATACACAAGTTATATTTTAATTTCATGATATGAAACTTATAATTCAGCTACTTACTTTCCTTCCTGCTAGTAAAACGTGTATGTAACAAGATGTCTCATTAATCAGACCATGGCCCCATCCCCAACCCTGCTCTGGAGTCGTCCATATGTCATAAGGAAATATACAAACACTCGCCTTTATTGATTTATATTTGGGTTCACTCCGCCTGTTCCCCGAATTATAGTTGTCTTGTTTCGTATTAATTATTGACCATTGTTAATTGTAAAATAGCCTAATAGAGAAATGCAGCGGCAATTCATAAGAATGACGTGACACGATCTTCGGGCAGTGCTCATGGTATCGTGCGATCTCTTTGACACGCGGCCACCCGTGCCAAAGTCACCGCCAATGCCAATGCCAGGCCAATGCCAGACTACCGTGCGGAACCTTCACAGCAGCAGCGAATGTCAGGCTCATGTTTCCGTATCTTTGAGTCGACAGTGGGATAGTAATAGGTTTCCTGATATTATTAAAAGATCTTTTAAACTTCTTTCACCTTAACATAGCTTTTTCTTCTCCGTAATATGGCGTTTACGTCCGTGCGACAATTACTGTTCTAACCAAATTGGGAAATCACCGTCACTGGTGTGTTCTTAGTATTTTATTCGTTACCCAAGTGGTGGACTTGATGCCCGCATTCCAGTGTTTCACAATGCTGCTTAGGTTGTATACAGAATGTCGACACGTTGCGCAATATATTGACCGCACTGGAAAGCAACGTGGAAACAATGCGAAGGATATTTGAAAGAAATTGTAGATTCGTTAATCTTCGATATAACGCGAAACGAAATAAGAACATACTATACTATATAATGTATTATTCAACTTATACTAGTATGAGGAACAAGCATAATTTGCGGTAGGAGCGCACTACACCTTCAATTAATGAAAACAATTTCATTGATTCTCAAAATCCATAAGATAAGGGTTGTGTTCCTACGCATTTTCATTTGTTTTATTCGTTTTTCACCCTTTCCTTCCCTAATCATAACTGTAAACAGATTATACATAGGGGAAAATCATTAATTTTTTTATTCAACATTTAATTTAAACAAAGACCTTATGGTACTTCATGTACAGTTACTTCAGTGTCAAAAAGCTTTTTGTCCAAGATATAGAGAACATTGAATGAAAATGAACATGTAAATCTTAAATGAGCATTATAATGTAAACTGGAATGCAATACCTTATATTTGCATGTTGTATGAGTGTGTGTGTGTATCAACTATACATCTCACAGCAATCTTATATTCATTAACAATATTTTGCTAGGGAAAAATTAGGATAATAGTGATCATTCAGGGCTCAATATAATGAAATATATCATTGTAGAATGGATTTCCTATTCAAAATTCAACATTTCAAATTATCTAAAAAATAGTGTCAGTTTCTTTCAAATCTTTCTCTTTAGGTGGACACTTAAAAGGAACATAAGAAAAGGATATTTGTTATTAAATTTTATGGAGAATGAAAAACAAATGTGGAAATGCAAATGTGAATGTGACATTAAAGAAAACTGATTTTTATTACAATCCTAAGTAAACAAATTAATATTGCATGGTCAACAAATATTATATGAAGGATTGCTTTAGAAATTAAGAAAGGAAGGAAAAAGAATGATAGTGTATAAGTGAAGATTAAGAGTGCAAATTATAAAATGCATATTATTAATGCAAATTGAATTTTTCAACAAACCTACATTTTTCATATATTTTCCTTACTGTTAAGAGTGGCATAACTAGAAATAATTCAGTATAAACTACAAAAAATTATATCACAAAACTAGAAGAGAAGTAAAAGCATTTTGAAAACATATGATATGTAATTTGTGCGAAATTCTACTTTAGCCAGTGTCCATCAAATCATTCCCTTAAATGTGATGTTAATATTGAAATTAAATGAAATCAAGCATAAGTATATTAACTGATATTTTAAAGATTATGATTGCTGAAAAATTATATTAAAATAACACTAAAGAAATTTGCTCAAGGGAAGATCTAATCAACTATGTTGTTATTATTATTATGTTTATGCAGAATTAAATTTCTGTATATCAACACGTTGGTGTTTTGTAAGAGAAACGAACATCTATGGTGTTGCAGTGGTTGATCACAAAGACATGGAAAAATATTATTATTTATAGGGACACTTTTCTAACTGCAACAGGTGTAATGATGACTATCAATAATTTGCAATTAATAAATTCGTTTCGAAGTACACAAACTTATATATAGATATAAGTTTCATTGTTATTTAATTGAATCTATTGTTACTACAACACTAAAGTATATTATTTATGAAGTAGAATATGTCCAGTTCGTTTGCCATGTGCTTCTAATACATTCTAAATTTCCCGCGGGAAGTGACGCAGTTACACGTCAGACACACCCGTCGGCTGTTCCGATATTGGAACATGCCCCAAAGACGATTCTACATTTATTGATTTTTTCTTCTGAGTGGCAAAACTGTTAAAATGAAGGAAAAATATTAATACAAAAATAATTTAAATAATTTAGATACTATATATTTCATATATTGGATAATATATGAAAGAGAGTTAGGAAAAACTAATTGGAGTGGCCTCCTAGAGGGCGTTGGTGTAGTTCACTTCCCCTGGTGCGCATGTGTGGTAGTTCTGTCGTCCTCTTTCTGCCGTGGCATCTGGAGGTGAGTAGCACAATCTCTACAGAGGTCCGCCAATCTTGCTGTTATCTGGTTATTAAGTGTTCATCCATCGAAAGGTACCTTAAAATTAGTTAACTTATTCGTATTTCTTGTGCCGTGTGTTATTAGTTTTTAGTTTAAAGTTTAGATATTTGGACTGTAAGCCAAAATACTTCGCTGTGCCGGTCATTATGGCCGCGTGCTTTAGTAGTAACTTCAGTTTATTGTTAATTTAAAGTGCAGTGTATTTTCGAAATGTAGAATAGCTGGTTTTATAGAGAAATTGTGAGGTATTCATTTGTGCTTTTTCCTATTCCGAGAATACAATATGGATTGTAAACGTGGTCGTGAAGTGCTGTTCGTAAAATGTCCGCCGAAGTTCCGTTCATTTCGAAGGAAGTCTTTTTGTATGCGAAGTATTTTCAGTGAACATACTTTCGCTACTTTGGCTCGGATTTTTACCCGCAGTATTAAAACTTACTTGAAGTCTATTTAGGAGTTGAAGTAAAATATTAATTTAACAATACATTTAATTGGTACCGAATTTCAAAGAAATACAGCGGATGTTAGTAAAACTTTTCAGTTTTATTATTTAGGCTGTAAATTACTTGGTTATTTGGTTTCTCATATTTGTACTACCACGTGGCGTGCTAACTTCATTGTAACTAACGGAAACCATTCATTAGTCGTTCTAGTGACTACCTAAATCAACTAGCATCATGGGCAAGGAGAAGATTCATATCAACATCGTCGTGATCGGTCATGTCGACTCCGGTAAATCTACGACCACTGGCCATCTTATCTACAAATGCGGGGGTATCGACAAGAGAACTATCGAGAAATTCGAGAAGGAAGCCCAGGAGGTGAGAATTTTTAAAAGAAACTCCCTTTCTTAGCGCAACTGGAAAACGGAAGAAATTTCAATTGATGGCTTTCTTGTATTTTCAGATGGGTAAGGGTTCTTTCAAGTATGCCTGGGTGTTGGACAAGCTGAAGGCCGAACGTGAACGTGGTATTACTATTGATATTGCTCTGTGGAAATTCGAAACTAGCAAATACTATGTTACTATCATTGATGCCCCTGGTCACAGAGATTTCATTAAGAACATGATCACTGGCACTTCCCAGGTGAGAATTTCTGCACTTCTGAAATAATTGTAGTTAATCTTTCAGCAGTTAGTAAAGTAATTTTTTTTTAGGCTGACTGTGCGGTGTTGATTGTTGCTGCGGGTACTGGTGAGTTTGAAGCCGGTATTTCCAAGAACGGACAGACCCGTGAACACGCTTTGCTGGCTTTCACACTTGGTGTGAAGCAGTTGATTGTGGGTGTTAATAAGATGGATTCTACAGAGCCTCCCTACAGCGAGGTAAGGGGAAATTCGTATATGGGTAAATGCAGATAAAAGAAACTGGCAGATATTATTTTTCATTTTTTTTGTTCAGGCTCGTTTTGAGGAAATCAAGAAGGAAGTTAGCAATTATATTAAGAAGATTGGTTACAACCCTGCTGCTGTTGCTTTTGTGCCCATTTCTGGGTGGCATGGTGACAACATGTTGGAGCACTCCGACAAAATGGGATGGTTTAAGGGTTGGAATATTGAACGCAAGGAAGGAAAGGCTGAAGGAAAGACTCTTATTGAAGCTTTGGATGCCATCCTTCCTCCTTCTAGGCCAACTGAGAAGCCCCTTAGGCTTCCTCTTCAGGTGGGTCTTTTGTTGCTGAAAACTTGAAAAAAGATAAATGCGGAAAATTGTTCTAATAATTTATTTTCTACAGGATGTATACAAAATTGGTGGTATTGGAACAGTGCCCGTGGGCCGTGTTGAAACTGGTGTTCTGAAGCCAGGTATGGTGGTGACTTTTGCCCCAGCCAATCTAACCACTGAAGTGAAGTCTGTGGAGATGCACCATGAAGCTCTCCAAGAAGCTGTTCCTGGAGACAACGTTGGTTTCAACGTCAAGAACGTCTCTGTTAAGGAATTGCGTCGTGGTTATGTTGCTGGAGATTCTAAAAACAATCCTCCTAAGAGTGCTGCTGATTTCCTTGCTCAGGTTTGTGGATTTGCAGTAGTGGATTACCTACTGTATTTGGTTATTTTAGATACAATAACAGTGAATTTTTCTGCAGGTCATTGTTCTTAACCATCCTGGTCAAATTTCCAATGGTTATACTCCAGTTTTGGATTGCCACACTGCTCATATTGCCTGCAAATTTGCAGAAATTAAGGAAAAGTGCGACCGTCGTACTGGTGAGTATTTGAATGTGAAAGTACTGGTGGTGCTTAAATGTACTATGTCTGCACATGCTGAATTAATGTACCAATTTGTGTATTAGGCAAGACTACTGAAGATAATCCAAAGTCTATCAAATCTGGTGATGCTGCCATTGTCAACTTGGTTCCCACAAAACCCATGTGTGTGGAATCCTTCCAAGAATTTCCTCCTCTGGGACGGTTTGCTGTGCGTGATATGAGGCAAACTGTGGCTGTGGGTGTAATTAAGGTAATGTCTCAATGAAACTAATTTTGGTGAAAATTGAAGTGCATATTTCAATAATATTTTATTATTAATGTTCTGCTAATTAATTTTGCAGAGTGTGACTGCTAAGGATGTCACTACTGGTAAGGTAACAAAGGCTGCTGAGAAGGCCCAGAAGAAGAAATAACTAGATGTGTTTGTTGGTCTGTCTGTGGCGGTATCAACGCAGCTCTCTGCACCGCCTATCATCCATCTCCGCTTTTTGAATATGAGCTGCCTTCTCTTTCTTTCCAAATGGCTGCTGAAGCATTGTTTCCATCGCAAAGAATTCAGGAGGAAAGGCGGGCTATTCAGAATTCTTTTAGCCTGGCCGTGATTTGTTACTTAAGTGTATTAAAACAATTGAAGAATGTAAGTTACATACCATGGATGGAAGATTTTTATTTAATCTTGATTTATGGAGAGAAAGGGACTGTTTTTAATTTTCATTCCTTTTTCGTTATCAGCGTTTTCAGAAGTTAAAGTATATGTTCAGTGTAACAGCTTCTGTAAATATCTTGAAGGTATCTGAATAAAAGGGCCAATACAGAGGAATTGTTAATTATTTTCCTTGTACCTAAATCCATTCATACAAAGAAATTTTCTGCAAAATTATCAAATTTTTCCCTGCATAAATTTTGAAGATAATGTAAAGAGCTTGCACAAATGTAAGTTAAGATTGCTCTGATAGGATCTTTGTTAGGCTTTTAAGTTTTGGAATATTTTTAAATGGTAACGTACTAGAAACTGAAATTCTGAAATTGTAGCATTTAGATGTGAATTTTAAATCTTAGGTTCATACTGAATACAAGGACTTGCTTGTTTTTTCTGAAATGTAAACGTTTGTGAAATATTAAATATCCCTGTTTTGACTTGAGGACTTTATTTTCCACATGTGTAGCAAAATACTTAAGTTGTCAAACTGAAGTTTGATCAGGACTGGTAGGTGCAATTTTTCCAATCCAAAAGTTACTTGGTGTTTTTGGAGAACATTGGAAGCTAACTTTAGTTGGGATGAATTTTATTAAATACCAGGGGGTGCCTAGGCATAGGTCAATCTAGTGTTGGGTCACAAGGGTCTGGCTTCTTGATGGAACATATCCACAATGTATGCCATCTAACATATGGTTAGATGGCATACATTGTGGAGAGCGGAAATATACGATTTTTTGTACATGTACTGAAATATTTTTTTATAACTTGAGATAAAACACGTGTATGATGAAATGAAGATTTCTAGGAAAGTAGTGTAAACCGAGAGCTTATGATCCAAATTTATGGTAGTTTCTATCACTTCATGTTTTTTTAATAAGAATTTGAAATCAGTCCACACATTAGGGTGAAAATGTAGTTCAAAATCATTCAATTTATTTACAAAACATTCATGAAATGTGCAAATTGTCTGAAATGTAACAAAAGAGATGCTTCTTTGCCATAATATAATGGAAGTGCAAGTGAAGCTGACTTGTATCTTTAATGCCTGGTCAAAAGGTCTTCTGTTTCCTGTGCCTCAGCAGTAATCTTTAGTTCACGCAGAACTCATGTTTATTTTGCACTGTAATATTTCAAATTTAGATTATTTGCTGTTATTTAACTTACATTGTTATTGTTGAAAAGTGTTTGAAAATTCTTGTTTTTCGTTCTGTGACCTTAATTCTTTCTGAACATAGTTATAAGGGGTAAATCATAAATTTTATTTTTAAAACAATTAAGTATGCATGGCCAGTGAAGGTAATATGGAAACCTGAGCAGTTAATTGCTCAGTATTGCACAATTACTTAGAAGCTGTGAGTCAATCTGTATTTCAGGGGTCCTGGTTCTGTTAAGGGCTGTCTTGGGCCATTCAAAAAATACACAGTTCCATTAAGAATTTTTATGTGACTCCGCCTCATTCTTTCCAATAACTTTATATCTTCCCCCAACCTGAGGTTAATATTCTAATTTGCAATCACTCTCCTTAGTGACAATACATTGTACATCAAATCTGACTTCATTTTTAGGAATTTAATTCCAAAAGTACAAAAAATGTTTGCACAAATAAATGAGCAGGATGCACATTACAAACTTGACTAGCTTGATAATAAACATTTCAGAACATTCATGTATGAATGAACAACTGCCTAATACGATAATGGCTATTGAAAAATATGTATCTACACACAAATTTTCCAGCATTTGCTGAAATAATTCTTTGTAGTCTAATACTAAAAAATAAAAATATTAACCTATTAAATTAAAATAGTATGATGGATTCATTGGTACAGTAAACAGACATTTTGTCATTAGTGGTTTACTGATTGTATCGATGAGAATCCATTATTAATATTATCTTGTTAATGGGTAATGTTAAATGGACTGTGGGACTTAAAAACCATTTTTCTCAAAAATATTGATGTGTAACATGAAATACACATTTGTATGATCTCATCATTTCATGCTCATCACGAGCTACTGAAATTTATAGAGTTCCTTTTGAAACTAGTGGTGGTGCAACTGTAAATACTTTCCTGCATTCGTTTAACATTGCAATTTTTCAAATTCCACAAGAGTAGTGAAAATCATACCTGTGACATTTTTAACCATAATTTGCTGTATCTGAGGAAAAAAATGAGTTGTTTTTGAGAGAAAGGGAAGAATCTAAAAAGATACCCCAACCTTTACGGCAAGCAAAAATGAAACGAGGACTATAATAGCTGGTACTCGACTTTTCAAAAAATCTCATGTGACCTTATTCAAAGCTATTTTATTATAACAAATTTCAGTAAGAAGAAAATCTCCAACATTATTGTAGTTTTGCAATGTTTGTACCATCGGCACCCCATCGACGGAAAGGGGTGCCGATGGTATGAAACATTCTTTTACAGCTTTTTTAATGATTGAACGAGTCAGACACTTTTTGCAACATTTTCTAGTCACTTTGAGCTCATAAATACAACTTTAAATGAATGAATATAACAAAAGTGAAAACTGAGTATATTTTAAATTGTTAAAACCTTTTTTTTTATTACTGAACACAAATGTATTTTTTGTTTACGTTTATCGGACCTTACGAAGGTACTTCCTAAGAAGTTTTATAATCGTGCACCGAAAGATGGCGAATTTTCGATTGAAAAACTCCTATTGATGTGCCATGGTAACGAAAGAGCGAATAAATCCTGTTGCTAAATACAGAAGAACAAAAAAATTCTCTAATGTGGTGTGCCTAGATTCCATGTTTGGAGAATCCTTGCTATCGAAAAATCGATTGATGGCATAACTCCGAACTGCCCTTTTGCGGTCAACGGTAACGCTAAACAGTTCACCAAATTTTTATTCCCCGGTCTATATGAATGAAGTCGAGTATTTGGGAGTTTCAAATTGATATTGTGATTTTTGATGGTGCTTTACATTAAGTCTCAAAATTTTCTCAAAAATGTCACCAATGTTTTTGATCAGACTTTGCCCTTGGATAGCTTAAATGGGGCAGTTCGTTGAAATCCCAAAATTGTGAAAATAACAAAAGTGCAACCTACAACTTTGAAAATAAATATTTTCCCTTAATGAAATCTGTTCCTCAAAAACGGATCTTTAAATAGGTTCACATTCATTTTTTCCGAAGAAATGAGTAGTTCTCGTGAAATTAGGCGCTTGTGCAGACAAATTATGTAAATTGAGAGCTTTTTTATTTCTGTGTTTTCTTTCTAATTGTCTTCTGAACAAATATATTCATTCCTTTTCTAAATAATAAACAATTTTCATGTTTCTGGGGCGTTTGCTTTTTTTGGGGGGGGGGGACAGAAAAGAAAAATAATTAAAAGCGTTTTTGAGTGTTTATTGCGGCTCATGATATATATCTTGGAATATCCAAATAGTTCATTAGACATAATATGCTTAAAATTGTTTTAAGGGCTTACTTTCGATATTTTGACGTTTCCTCTCCAGACTTATAAGGTGTGAGAGCGAAACTGATTCTATAAAAGAAAATACATTTGTGTATCGTTTCTCATTCTCAGCCAATTTAGAAGTCAGGGAGGCAGAAATTGTAAGTTACAACAGATCGGAATTATAAATGTTTTGTGTCAGAAAGACGAATTGTTTTTAATTCATTATATGTTGAAGAATTTCCTTACATGATAATTTCGATCTTTTACCTCTGTATAGACAATTGTAACAGTCATTTAATTTTACTTTCTTGCTACTGCGTATGTAGTATAAAGAAAGTATTGTAATGCTGCGGATGTTTTATTATGAAATGTATTAAACTAGTATACGTTCATCTAGGCAGGCAGTGCCTACCCCAAGAAGCCGCCATTGGTGTCTTCATATTATTGCAGGTGTCTCAATAATTAAGGCATAGCACAACAAAACAGTCTAACCTTCCTACAGCTGCCATTTTCGAGCCTAGAAATGCTAATAAACAATCGACTTCTTGGAATACTTTCTTTTCCATGCACTTTTCTATGCCTTTTTATGCTTGGTATTAGTAAAGAATACAGTGGTAAGAAAAAGATAATTAACTAAGACGGGCAATTATTAACAATGCAAATAGGTAGGTATACTGATCACGCAGGTTTCTTATTAGCCATTCCAATAGGCAGCCGAACTAAAAGTAGGTTGAGCAAAAATTTGACAAATCTCAATTATTCCTAAACGATACGCGTAACCAGAGGAGTACCTACGGTATGGCAGATATGGCACGTGCCATGGGCGCCACTCACAAGGGGCGCTATTTAGTGAACATCCTCTAAAATAGCAACATTAATTGGAAGTATTCTGATAGGGTATATATCTATGGCAAATTCTATGCTTGCCATAGGTGCCTGAATGTTTAGATACGCCTCTGTGCGTAAGGAAAGAAGTTGTATCTAAATTATAGAAAATTGCATGCAGAACATTTCGGCAGTGTATTTTTTTTTAGATACAAGCAAAAACAATTTTTTCGTGTTTTTTGCTATAATTCAAATTCTAACGGAAACTTTTTTTACCGAACTTTAGATTCAAAATCAGCACCTTAAACCATAAAGGAGCTCAAAATGAAAACTACATCACAATTCGTTATAGAATAGTCCCTTTGAGTAATGACTACATTGCGCTGGCGCGACGCCGTTCCATGATCTCGAATGTGAGCCGAATCTGTATCGTTTGTTATGATATAAAAAAAAAAAAAAACACGAAAAATATCTGGAGCCGCATTCAGATATTTTACAAAATGCCCTAGGACCATTTAGTAATTACCCCCCGCATTAAAGGATGGTGCAGGAAAAGGAGAAAACGATC
Source organism: Gryllus bimaculatus (assembly GCA_017312745.1). Classification (NCBI taxonomy): domain Eukaryota; kingdom Metazoa; phylum Arthropoda; class Insecta; order Orthoptera; family Gryllidae; genus Gryllus; species Gryllus bimaculatus. Next base: position 8,337,643 of record BOPP01000041.1, read on the forward strand.
AATAAGTACGCCCATTTGTGCTGGAAATCTGGGAACATAATAGCCTAGACCTAAAAAATAACATGCAAAGGCTAATGATGAGAAAACAGCACGTACTTTCTCATACGTGAAAAGTACTCAAATTTTCGAAAAATTTCACATGACTTTATTTCAAAACTATCTTTAAGAAACAGATTTCATTATGGGGAAAATCTCTATCTTTAATATTTAGATGAAAGAAAACTCCAAAAAAAATTGAACATTTGCAATTTTCGAAAAATTAAGGATTTTCAACGAACATGATACCTGCACCATTCTCCTAAACGTCCTTTATACTGTCCAACAAAATTTAATCAAAACGAAGGAGCCATTTTTTTGAAAATTTTCAAAGTGCCCCTGGTGTCAAGTAAATTACTCTCCAAAATTAAAATATGAGTTTCAAATTCAAGGGGCTGCGACACCAGCCAGATCAATTATGGAATATCAATTTTGGAGAAAATCGGCTGAACGGTTTGGCCGCACGATTTGCGCTGAACGGTTTGTTCACAGACGGTTTGTCATTCCATTTTCTGGTATTAAGTACCCACATAATATGGATTCTGGATACACCACGTGTTAGAGACTTTTTTAAAATAAATTTAGCAACAGGATATATCCACTTTTTCGTTTCTCTATTCCGTTGGGAGAAAGTAAGTAAGTATCCACATCTGTGCGCGCTTCAGCAAATAATAATAAAATTTGAGATTCGTTTCAAAGTCGTAGGAGTTATTTAAAATGATGAGTGGTCGGAATTTTACAATCTTGCAATTTTCTGTCGGTTATAGCGATCCAAGTGGTAGGAACCAGTAACCTATAGTTCGTGATAATTCCTAGATAGTAGAAGAGAAATATTGTAAATTGAAGGACTACATGTTTTGTCAATGTGGCTACACTGGAATGGGGTTAGCTTTGAAATCAAAACATGTAGCGCTACGGGTGTCGGGTCGGAAGCATTGTTTGGTTCGTGCGTTTTTTGTTTTTCAACGAGAAGTTAGGTTTGGAATGGTTAATTTGATTGTGTAAATAGTTGTGTGGATGTGAAATGAGTGTGCCATTTTTTATTTCGATGTGTGGAAATGTGCTGGAATATTTTATTCGTTATCATTAACTGACACACAATTTGTAAAATGCCTGCTGTATTTTGAAGAAACTTGCTCGAAGTTGTGGAACAAGATGGAGGAGTCAAGTATATGTTTTAGTACTTCAGAAACAAATGATACGAATGACACTGGCGAATCAAATAATGAAGATAACGTATTTGTGCAACGTAAGTGTGTTTATAGATTTTTCTCATATCGTTGCCATGTACGTCATCGGATTGTGTGTCACATAAATGCTTGAAATATTTCTTTGAGGGGTTATGTAGATCTTTTCAACATAATTTGAAATGCAATGTCTTGATTCAACTCGAATTCAGGAAAAAAAAATTAGTGAACTGTGTAAACAATGGATTATATAATGTGTTGGATAAACACAAGCATGTTGTTTACTTTTGCTGGAATTGTAGTCTGCTCTACCTAGTAAGAACTTCTTGATCATCTTTTGGCTCCAGTTAGCATACTGACATGTATTATCTTGTCATGTTTTGTGTGTATATTTAGAAAATTACGGCAGTTCCTTTCTTTGCACATTATTCTATATTGTAGCTTTGCTAATTTTTGTGTTGGATTGATACAATTTTTCTTGTAGATTAAAGATTATTGTAAGCAAGCTGTGTGGAGCTACTCAAACATAAATATATTCATTCTTCATTAATTCTTAATCAAATGAGTAGTTTCTTGATTTTAAGGTGTTTTGGGTAGAGTGCTTGGAAAAAAGTGGGTCTGTTAGAGCCTTCTTGCTTCAGATCAAAAAGGACAAATAATTGATATACTTAACTATAAATCTTTCAAAGATAATTATTGTTAAAAATAGTCTGAACTTTCCTTCAAAACAGACACATTAATATTATTTTTCAGTAACTTATTTTGTGTTAGCACTTCCATTCTCTCTTGGGCATTTTAAAAATTGTATTAAAAATAACTACAAAACTTGATACAATCAGGTCTTGAAGGTAGAAAAAATTTATAGAACATCATAAAATAAAACAAAAATAAAAAAGAAATTATGATACGCCTTGGGTCTAGGATTGTAAAAAAGACTGTTAAAATTGACAAAACAATTCTGGACTCAAGGTATGTCATACTTTGTTTAATATTTCATTTTATAATTCAAAGCTGAATTTCAAATTGTGAAGAATAGGTCACTATATTTTTAGCTATAATCATGAAATAACAGATGACCACATATTCTTTACAATTATAATATTCAGTTTTAATTTATCAGAAATTATGCGCACAGAAACCATTCACAATTTAACAAATAACTTAAATTAAAAGAATAGACCGAGCATAACACTGAACAAAATTCAAACAATGAATTTTGTGGTGTGCTCTGACAAAGCCACATTAGGACTTGTGTTCCACATGTCCAAATAAAAAAAAGTGGTTGTTACCAAAAAAATTGTCATTAAAATGAGATAAAAATTAAAGAATCATTCATGTTATATAAATGTACCCCATAACAGATATGAGAAGTTATTTGGTAACGAATAAGATTCGCAAAGGGAAGTAGAATAAAACACATATCCTCTAAAACAACTCTCAACCTAAAAAAGGAAGATTTTGAGATAAATGCACCAACAGCTTCAGTTTTTAATTCTTTATATTTTAAGAAATAAAATACACTGTAACTGTAATGCAGTAAATGCCACTAGATGGAGCGTGTGACAGTTCCTATTAATTTAGCATTGTATGTAGATGAAAAAGTCCTCAAAATGGCATTCTCTATGTTATGACAATATTTAGATGACGTGCGCAATAGAAAATGCAAAGTATCTATCCAAAGTTCTAAGAAATAATATAAATAATACAAGAAAACCTCAAACACAAAAATATAAAAGTATTGGTACCATAAAAGCGGGACAGTATGCATTCCAAACCAGAATTGAAGATAATTTAATACAATGAAATTATAATGAAAAATTAGATAAATTAGAATTTAAATAATTTCAATAATTATTTTCTAAGTACAGGCAGTGAAAATAAAAGGTGAAATGGGGCTCTTAAATGATCAACTTGCCATCATAATGCCTAGACAGTAAGAAGCTATAGAAATTGGAAAGTTGATTGACACAGGGGATAATATTAAGGCAGAGATAAAGTTATGACAGCAATGCTGAAAAAATGCAAACCTTCAGAAGTTAAAAGAAGATAAAATTAAATTTAAATTTGCTGTAAGCTGATAACAACTTTAATTAGTAAGAACAAAGATCTAATATAATTAAAAGAAAATTTAATATCACAAGTTTACTAAAGAAAATATAATATTTGTGTTAATTGTGTTTGGATTGTGATAACAGTGTAAGTATTTGTGTAAACAATCAATACAATAATTACAAAGTAATAAATGTTTGACATTTTTAGAGACGAAAATCTAACAATTAATGAAGTTTCCTTATAGAATCCAAAAATCTTTCCCAATTTTCTGTGAAATCTTTTCACAGTAACCGACAGTTAAAATGTGTATAACCATGTACAATGGAATTATTCTCCCACATTTTCAGTATTGTGTAGAAATAAGGGGAAAAACATATAAGAAACATGAGTTATAACTAAAGACCTGAACTTTAGAAACTATAAATCTCTGAAAAGGTAAAAATGGTATTTTAAACTGCAAAAATGAGGTAAAGAGGTTAAACAAAATCCATTCTTATTAATAATAACAAATTTATGATTACAGTTTAACATAACTATATAATATGGATTCCATTAGTTTTATTAAAAATAAGACAAAAAACTAGCATGAAGAGACAATATTTTAAGTTTCAAACATTTTTAATTACTTTAAACAACAAAGACATGTTATGAGTATTAACTTTTCCGAGATTAAATAGTGTCCTCTCCCAGACAGTTCTCTTAACTTTGACAGCGGTTATTGGAAAAATCTAAATCTTTTAGAGGGTAGAGGGATCCATTTCTGCTGAAACTGAATTTTTGGAGTATCTTTAAAAATTTTTGTAAATTAGAATTTTTGGCAAACCACTCTTACATGTTTTAAAATCCTTTTTCCATGGAAATAAATCACCTTTTCAGTGATTACTAGAGGTGCCCCCTTTTTGTAAGTCAAGTGGTGACAGGAACTGAAATTGTTGTTTTGGCAGCCCGTTAAAACAAGCAACTAAATTGCTGACAAGAATATTTTTTCTTATCTTAATATCCTTTGCCATCAATGAGAAATGTTATGAGCAAAGAAATAAATGAAATCTGCCCTTTTTGACTTCAAGGATTAGCAAATATTTCATTATCTTTTATTGTCACTGCTTACTTGCAAATATTTCATTCTTTGACATTTGTATAAAAAATAATAGATAATTTATATGACTCAAAGATATTTTGCCTAAATTACAGTCTCCAGTGTTAATACTGCAAAAAAAGGGATCTTCGAAGTGTTCAGTCTAAATAATAATCAATCATATAGGACTTCTTGTAAAAAATTAAAACTGCTGTGATTGCTTCTTTCAGAGTAATTGTACTAAAAAAAGAAACTAATTTACCCTGTACATAAAACATGCAATTATATTATAATACATGAGGATATGTAAATCATCCCAAAAAGTATTCTGCTAAATCCCTTTTGAACAAGGATCAGGAAGGAACAAATCAGAATGCCTTACAATTATACAATAGACTTGCAACACACATTAAGAAATTAAATGAATCATGTTTTTGAAAATCCCTTCAAAATTTCCTCAACTGCTTTCTAATGAAATAGGATAAGAAAGCTTAAATTAAAAATAGTTTTTTTGTGACTGATTATATTAAAATGATTTTAAATGTTTGTTTTTATGATGGTGTTAAAAATTGTGTAATACTTATTACTCTGTCAGCTAATAAGCATTGATATGATTATCGTGTAGTTCTTTCATTAATAGTTAGCATTGTAGAACATCTTTTTCATGTCACAAGTATCCTAACAGAATTTTAAATTTTAATGTTAATTAATAAATCACATCTTGCAAAGTAAATTGAAAGTTAGTGAACAATACTTATGTAAAAAAACTTAACCTTTATTGAGAAAGGTGTATTAATGTAAGTTTCAGGGAACATCCATTTTTAATACTTCAAGGGCACTACGAGCACCAATGTGTGAACACTATTTAAACCTTTGAATTAACTCAAAATATCACTGTGTTAAAAGTTATTCTGACCCAGGGACTGCTGGTCAATCTCTAAATTTTTGTAACTGTAGATTAAAATGAAATATTGCATGCAATTTGAAGGAAATCTGTCTATAACATTCTCTTAAAATACGACTGGCAAATACTGTTGTTTGACTCTACAAACTGCCAGAAGGAACCATGCAAAAATTGTCATTTCATTCTCAAATTGTATTCCAATTCATCAGGCTGACCATTTATATTTTATTTGTGTTGTTGAAAATGAGAAACATTTTATTTAAAGGGCTTTTGGTATTTTAATTCTATAGTGAAGAAGAATTTAATAATTTGAATATCTTAGTTTAGTCCTTCTTGTAGTTAATAAATAATATTATTTTAATAAGTTAATAATGTTTTGTAATCTTTTGTTTCTTGTAGATCGTTCTTGTGTTAAGACTCGAATATGTCTTATTGGAGATCTTCAAAATGATGACAGAATTGTGGAAGCTGCAAAGGTAAATAATATTTTATGTCCAAGAAATACTGAATTAATGTTATTTAATTATCATTCCTTTGTGGTTGTTAAATAATTTCTTCATTATTTTGCAGACATTTGATGTTCCAATAGTATTCTCTGAGACTGGAAGTGAATTTCTAAATGATGGATCTTGTGATACGATATTCGTTACCAGGGAATTTGGTGGTCCTGTATTTGATGCTATCCATCAATCAGAACAAAGGTTCTTAAAAAATCAATTTCTAAAACTATTTATTAATATTTTTTAACTTACTGTCTTTGTGATCATCATGTTTTTAGAAATACTTTTTGTGTCAATGTGAAACCTCTTAAATATGACAAAAAGTATCATATTTATCTGAATATTAGTCGACTGCTATAAAATGAAATTTTGAAGAGGCCTCCTGAAAATTTTTAAAATATTGAATTACTTATTATAATTTAGTCAAAATAGAATTTCAAATAGGCTAATTGACTACAAAAGTGTCTTGTTGAAGAGAATGTTAAATCCTACTGTTACTATTTTCTTATTCCTTAAAATTATTATAATCATGATTTTTGCCACCATCTTCACTCACATCATGCTTCTTTCTTTTTGATCTCTCATATGTTACCCTCCATTTTAGGCCCTGTTAAATGTTGTGTGTGTGTTGAATTTGTGTTTGTCTTTCATTTGATGCTACGTGAAAACATTCCCTTCTGTATTACCGAATTTTCTTCCTATCCCAACCTTCCTCCAACAAAGTGTTTCTCAGCAAGATGACGTAGAAAACATATTTGTCTTATAGAGGAGGAGACTGTGCATATTTTTTCTATCTTTTTCTTTTTTCTTGTATGGAACCACTCACCTTGTATTTCATGAGTTCATAGTGAATATGTTACGAAGAAATGTTATGTAATATGGTTTCTATAGTGTATCTGTGTTTCATTTTTTCTTACAAGTTATTTAATCTGTTTAAAATTGATTCTTGTTAATAATTGTGCCCTAATGTGTCAACGTTTTCTGTTGTGTGTCCAAGATGCAATGCAATTCCTTTCCCATGCCAGAAATTCTTGACTAATGGTCTGTGGTACAGTTCTGAATATTGAATATTATGAGAATAATACATTTTGACATAAATGTCAAAAACTGGGACGTACTGAAAATCAGTGCATGCTTATTGAAGGCCCAAAAAAAGTATGCTCAGAAATATCTATAATTTTAATAGATAATTTATTGAAATCATATTTGTCAGCACTTGTTCTCAGTATTTCCAAGAATCTTGTTTTGCAAATTCTCTTTTGTATTTGTCAAATCCCCTCTTCTGTTTATGTGTATTTTGTTCCATTTTTGCATTTTTATTTTCAGTTAAAACCTTAGGCAAATTTGATAAGGCAAAACTAGTAGGAATGTGAAGGAACATTTTTTTTGGTTTTGTTTAAAACAGGCAGAGAGAGCGAGAGACAGTCAGACAAAAAAACGCACAGACGCTCTCTCGCTCACACACACACTCTCGCGCGCGCGCACTCTCTCTCGCGCGCACACACTCTCGCGCGCACACACACTCTCTCTCGCGCGCACACTCTCTCGCGCGCACACACTCTCTCTCGCGCGCACACACTCTCTCTCTCGCGCACACACTCTCTCTCTCGCGCACACACTCTCTCTCTCGCGCACACACTCTCTCTCTCTCTCGCACACACTCTCTCTCTCTCGCGCGCACACACTCTCTCTCTCGCGCGCACCACTCTCTCTCTCGCGCGCAACACTCCTCTCTCTCTCGCACACTACTCTCCTTCTCTCTCGCACACACTCTCTCTCTTCTCTCGCGCCACCGACACTCTCTCTCTCTCGGCGCGCTACACACTCTCTCTCTCGCGCGCGCACACACCTCCTCGTCTCGCGCGCGCGCACACACTCTCTCTCTGCGCGCACACACTCTCTCTCGCGCGCACACACTCTCTCGCGCGCGCACACACTCCTCGCGCGCGGCGCACACACTCTCGCGCGCAGCGCAACAACACTCTCGCGCGCTGCGCCGCTACACTCTCGCGCGCGCGCACACATCTCCTCTTCTCTCGCTTCGCTCGCGCGCGCGCGCACACACTATCTCTCGCGCGCACACTCTCTCGCGCACACACTCTCTCTCGCGCGCAGTCTCTCGCGCGCACAGTCTCTCGTGCGCACAGTCTCTCGCGCGCACACTCTCGCGCGCACTCTCTCTCGCGCGCACACACTCTCGCGCGCACACACTCTCTCTCGCGCGCACACACTCTCTCGCGCACACACTCTCTCTCGCGCGCGCACACTCTCTCGCGCGCACACACTCTCGCGCGCACACTCTCTCTCTCGCGCGCACACACTCTCTCTCTCGCGCGCACACACTCTCTCGCGCGCGCACACACTCTCTCGCGCGCACACACTCTCTCTCTCTCGCTCGCTCGCGCGCGCGCGCACACACTATCTCTTTTTATTTTTAAAACAATTACGTATGACATGGCCAGTGGAAGGGTAATATGAATACCTGAGCAGTTAATTGCTCAGTATTGCACAATTACTTAGAAAGCTGTGAGCTCAATCTGTATCTTCATGGGGTCCTGGTTCTGTTTAAGGGCCTGTCTTGGGCCATTCAAAACATACACACAGTTTCCATTAAGCAATTTTTATGTGATCCGCCTCATTCCTTTCCAATAACTTTATATCTTCCCCCCAACCTGAGGTTAATATTCTAATTTGTGCAATCACTCTCCTTAGTCGAACAATCACATATGTTAACATCCAAATCTGACTTTCATTTTTAGGAATTTAATTCCAAAGACGTAACAAAAAATGTGTTGCACAAATAATGAGCAGGCTGCACATTAACAAACTTGACTAGCTTGATAATAAACATTCTCAAGAACATTCAATGTATGATGAAACAACTGCCTAATACGATAATGGCTATTGGAAAAATATGTATCTACACACACAATTTTCCAGGCATTTGCTGAATAATTCTTTTGTAGTCCTAATACTAAAATAAAAATATTAACCTATTAAATTAAAATAGTATGATGGATTCATGGTACGTAAACAGACATTTTGTCATTAAGTGGTTTTACTGATGTTGATGAGAATCCATTATTTAATATCTATCTTGGTTAATGGGTAATGTTTAAACATGGCTGTGGGACTTAAAAACCATTTTTCTCAAAATATTGATGTTGTAACATGAAATACACATTTGTAAATGATCTCATCATTTCAATGTCTCATCACGAGCATTACTGAAATTTATAGAGTTCCTTTTGAAACTAAGTGGTGGTGCAACTGTAAATACTTTCCTGCATTCGTTTAACATGCAATTTTTTCAAATTCGCACAAGAGTACGTGAAAATCATACCTGTGACATTTTTAACCATACATTTGCTGTATTCTGAGGAAAAAAATGAGTTTGTTTTTGAGAGAAAGGGAAGAATCTAAAAAGATCCCAACCTTTACGGGCAAGCAAAATGAAACGAGACTATAAAAGCTGTGACTCGACTTTTCAAAAAAATCTCTTAGTTGACCTTATTCAAAGCTATTTTATTTAACGAAATTTCAGTAAGAAGAAAATCTCACATATTGTAGTTTTTGCAAATGTTTGTACCATCGGTCACCCATCGACGGACAAGGGGTGGCCGAATGGTAAATGAAACATTCTTTTACAGCTTTTCTTTAACTGTTGAATCGAGTCAGACACTTTTTGCAACAGTTTTCTAGTCACTTTGAGCTCCCATAAATACAACTTTAATGAATGAATATAAAAAAAGTGAAAAAACTGAGTATATTTAAATTGTTTAAAACCTTTTTTTTTAATTCTGGAAACACAAATGTATTTTTTTTTGTTTCCGTTTTAAATCGACTTACGAAAGGTACTTTCCTAAGAATTTTATAATCGGTGCAACCGAAAGAAAAAAAAAAAAAAAAATGGGGGCGAATTTTCGATTGAAAAAAACGTCTATTGATGTGCATGGTAACGAAAGTAGCGAATAAATCCTGTTTTGCCTAATACAGAAGAAACAAAACCAAATTCTCTAATGTGGTGTGCCTAGATTCCATGTTTTGGAGAATCCTTGCTAATCGAAAAATCGATTGATGGCCATAACTCCGAACTGCCCTTTTGCGGTCAACGGTCACGCTAAACAGTTCACCAAATTTTTTATTCCCCGGGTCTATATGATGAAGTCGAGTATTTGGGAGTTTCAATTGATATTGTGATTTTTGATGGTGCTTTACATTAAGTTCTCAAAATTTCTCAAAATGTCAGCCAAATGTTTTTGATCAGACTTTGCCCTTGGATAGCTTAAATGGGGCAGTTTTCGTTGAAATCCCAAAAATTGTGAAAATAACAAAAGTGCAACCTAACAACTTTTTGAAAACTAATAATTTTCCCTTATGAAATTCTGTTCCTCAAAAACGGATCTTTAAATAGGTTCACATTCAATTTTTTCCGAAGAAATGAAGTAGTTCTCGTGAAATTAGCGCGCTTGTGCCAGAACAATTATGTAAATTGAGAGCTTTTTTATTTCTGTGTTTTTTCTTTCTACATTGTCTTCTGACAAATATATTCCTTCCTTTTCCTAAATAATAAACAATTTTCATGTTTCCTGGGCGTTGCTTTTTTTGGGGGGGGGACAGAAAAGAAAAACTAATTAAAAGCGTTTTTGAGTGTTTATTGCGGCTCATGAATATATATCTTGGAATATCCACAATAGTTTCAATTAGACATAATATGCTTAAATTGGGTTTTAAGTTGTGCTTACTTTCGATATTTTGACGTTTTCCTCTCCAGGGACTTATAAGGTGTGAGAGCTGAACTGGATTCTCAGTAAAAGAAAATACATTTGGTGTATCGGGGTTTTCTCACCTCTCAGCCAATTTAGAAAGTCAGCGGGGATGGCAGAATTGGTAGTATTACAACAGATCGGGAATTATAAATGGTTTTGGGTGTCAGAAAAACGATTGGGTTTTTTAATTCATTCATATGTTTGAAGAATTTTCTTACATGATAATTTCGGATCTTTACTCTGGTATAGACAATTGTAACATCATTCTAATTTTAACTTTCTTGCTACTCGCGTCATGTAGTATAAAGAAAGTAATTGTAATGCTGCGGAGTGTTTATTATGAAATGTATAAACTAGTTATACGTTCATCTAGGCAGGCATGCCTACCCCAAGAAGCGCCATTGGTGTCTTCCATATTCAATTGCAGGTGTCTCAATAATTCAAGGCATCAGCACAAACAAACAGTCTAACCTTCCTAACAGCTTGGCATTTTCGAGCTAGAAATGCAATAAACAATCGACTTTCTTGGAATTACTTTCTTTCCATGCACTTTTCTATGCCTTTTATGCTTGGGTATTGAGTTCAAGGAATACAGTGGTAAGAAAAAGATTAATTAACTAAGAACGGGCAAATTATTACAATTGCAATATGGTAGGGTATACTGATCACGCAATCGTTTTTATTAGCCATTCAATTAGCAGCCGAACTAAAAGTAGGTTGATGCAAAAATTTGACAAATCCATTATTTCCTAAACGATACGCGTACGCAGGGAGTACCCTACGTAAAGTGGCAGATATGGCCACGTGCAATGGGCGCCACTCACAAGGGGCGCTATTTAGTGAACATCTCTAAATAGCAACATTAATTGGAAGTATCTGAATAGGGTATATATCTTATGGCAAATTCTAGTGCTTGCAATAGGTTGCCTGACATTGTTTAAGATTACGCTCCTGTGCTGTAAGGAAAGAAGTTGTTCTAAATTATAGAAATGCATGCAGAATACTATTTCGGCAGTGTATTTTTTTTTTAGATCCAACAAACAATTTTTTCGTGTTTTTTTGCCTAAATTCAAATTCCTAACGGAAACTTTTTTTACGAACTTTAGATTCAACAATCAGCAACTTAAACCCATAAAAGGAGCTCAAAAATGAAAACTACATCACACTTCGTTTAAGAATAGTCTCCTTTGAGTAATGACTTACATTGGCTGGCGGCGACGCCGTTCCATGATCTCGAAATGTGAGCCGAATGGTATCGTTTGTTATGAAGTATAAAAAAAAAAAAAACACGAAAATATCTGGAGCCGCATTCAGATATTTTTACAAAATGCCCTAGGACCCATTTAGTAATTACCCCCCGCATTAAAGGATGGTGCAGAAAGGAGAAAACGATCAATCAAGTACGCCCATTGTGCTGGAAATCTGGGACCTATAATATGCCTAGGACCTAAAAATAACAGCAAAGGCTAATGATGAGAAAACAGCACGTGTACTTTCTCAATACGTGAAAAGTACTCAAATTTTTCGTAAAATTTCACATGACTTTATTTCAAAACTATCTTTAGAGAACAGATTTTCATTACTGGGAAAATCTCTATCTTTAATTTTAGATAAAGAAACACTCCAAAAAAAATGAACTCATTGCAAAATTTTTCAAAATTAAGGATTTCAACGACATGATACTGCACCATCTCCCTAAACGTCTTTATACCTGTCCAAACAAATTTAATCAAAAACGAAGGAGGCCATTTTTTTTAAATTTCAAAGTGCCCCTGGTGTCAAGTAAATTACTCTCCAAATTAAAATATGAGTTTTCAATTTCAAGGGCTGCGACATCAGCCAGATCAATTATGGCAATATCAATTTTTGAGAAATCGGCTTGAAACGGTTTGGCCGCACGATTTGGCGCTAACGGTTTTGTTCACAGACGGTTTGTCATTCCAGCATTATTCTGGTATTTAAGTACCACAATATATGGATTCTGGATACACGCCACGTGTTCGGAGACCTTTTTTAAAATTAAATTTAGCAACTAGGAATATCATTCACTTTTCGGTTTTCTCTATTCCGTTGGGAGAAAGTAAGTAAAGTAATCCACATCTGTGCGCGCTCAGCAAATACTAATTAAAATTGAGATCGTTTCAAAAGTCGTAGGAGTATTAAAGAATGATGAGTGGTCGGAAATTTTACAATCTTGCAATTTTCTGTCGTTATAGCGATCCAGTGGTAAGGACAGCTAACCTATAGTTCGTGATAATTCCTAGAATAGTAGGAAGAGCAAATAGCTTGAATTGAAGGACACATGTTTTTGTCAATCGTGGCTACACTGGAATGGGGTTAAGTTGAGAATCAAAAACATGTAGCGCTACGGGTGTCGTGGTCGGAGAGCCATTGTTTGGTTCGTGCGTTTTTATGTTTTTCAACGAGAAGTTCGGTTTGCGAATGGTTAATTTGATTGTGTAAATAGTTGGTGTGTGATGTGAAATGAGTGTGCCATTTTTTTTTCGATGTGTGCAATGTGCGGATATTTTATTCGGTTATCATTAACTGACACACAATTTGTAAATGCTGCTGTATTTTATTGAGAAACTTGCTCGAAGTTGTGGAACAAGATGGAGGAGTCAAGTAATCATGTTTAGTATTAGAACAAATGATACGAATGACACTGGCGAATCAAATAAATGAGATAATCGTATTGTGCAACGTAAGTGTTGTTCTATAGATTTTTCTCAAATCGTTGCCATGTACGTCATCGGATTGTGGTGTCACTAAATTGCTTGAAATATTTCTTTGAGGGTTATAGTAGATCTTTTTAACATATATTGAAATGCAATGTCCTTGATTCACTCGAATTCAGAAAAACAAAATTTTAGTGAATTTTTTTGGTGTAAACAATGGAATTATAATAATTGTTCGATAAACACAAGCATGTTGTTTACTTTTTGATGGAATTGTAGTCTGCTCTATCTAGTAAGACTTCTTGATCACTTTGGCTCAGTTAGCATACTGACATGTGTATTATCTTCTGAATTTTGTGTGTGTATATTTAGAAAATTACGGCAGTTCCTTTCTTTGCACATTATTCTATATTGTAGCTTTGCTAATTTTTGTGTTGATTGGATAACAATTTTCTTGTAGATTAACAGATTTTGTAAAGCAAGCTGGTGGAGCTACTCAAAACATAAAATAATTCAATTCTTCATTAATTATTAATCAAATGAGTAGTTTCTTGATTTTAAGGTGTTTTTCGGGTTAGAGTGCTTGGAAAAAAGTGTGGTCTGTTAGAGCCTTTTGCTTCAGATCAAAAAGGAAAATAATTGATATACTTAACTATAAATCTTTCAAGATACATTATGTTAAAAACATAGTCCTGAACTTCTTCTCAAGAACCAACACATTAAATTATTTTCCAGTAACTTATTTTGTGTTAGCACTTCCATTTCTCTTGGCATTTTAAAAATTGTATTAAAAAATATCACTCACAAAGACTTGATGCAATCAGGTTTTGAAGGTAGAAAAATTTTAAGAACATCTCATGAAAAAAACAAAAATAAAAAGAAGATTATGATACGCGCTTGGGTCTAGGAATTGTAAAAAAGACTGTTAAAATTGAAAAACAATTCTGGACTCAGGTATTTCATACTTGTTTAATATTTCAATTTTATAATTCAAAGCTTGAATTTCAATTGTGAGAATAAGGTCACTATATATCTTTTAGCTATAATCATGAAATAAAGACGTGACCACATATTCTTTACAATTATAATATTCCAGTTTTTAATTTTCAGCAAATTAGAGCGCACAGAAACATTCACAATTTACACAAATAACTTAAATTAAAAGAAAGACCGGAGCATTAACACTGAGAACAAAATTCAACAATGAATTTGTGGTGTGCTCTGACAAAGCCACATTAGGACTTGTGTTCCACATGTCCAAATAAAAAAAGTGGTTGTTACGAAAAAAAATTTTGTCATTAAAATGAGATAAAAATTAAAGAATCATTCATGTTATATAAATGTACCCCATAACAGATATGAGAAGTTATTGGTACGAATAAGATTTCGCAAAGGGAAGTAGAATAAAACACATATCCCCTCTAAAAACAACTCTCAACCTAAAAAAGGAAGATTTTGAGATAAATGCACCAACAGCTTCAGTTTTTAATTCTTTATATTTTAAGAAATAAAATACACTGTAACTGTAATGCAGTAAATGCCACTAGATGGACGTTGACAGTTCCTATTAATTAGCATTGTATGTAGATGAAAAAGTCCTCAAAATGGCATTCTCTATTTATGACAATATTTAGATGACGTGCGCAATAGAAAATGCAAAGTATCTATCCAAAGTTCTAAGAAATAATATAAATAATACAAGAAAAACCTCACACACAAAATATAAAAGTATTGGTAACCATAAAAGCGGGACAGTATGGCATTCCAAACCAGAATTGAAGATAATTTAATAACAATGAAATTATAATGAAAATTAGATAAATTAGAATTTAAATAATTTCAATAATTATTTTCTAAGTCAGGCAGTGAAAATAAAAGGTGAAATGGGGGCTCTTAAATGATGCAACTTGCCATCATAATGCCTAGACAGTAGAAGCTATAGAAATTGGAAAGTTTGATTGACACAGGGGATAATATTAAGGCAGAGATAAAGTTATGACAGCAATGCTGAAAAAATGCAAACCTTCAGAAGTTAAAAGAAGATTAAAATTAAAATTAAATTTGCTGTAAGCTGATAACAACTTTATTAGTAAGAACAAAGATCTAATATAATTAAAAGAAAATTTAATATCACAAGTTTACTAAAGAAAATATAATATTTGTGTTAATTGTGTTTGGATTGTGATAACAGTGGTAAGTATTTGTGTAAACAATCAATACATAATTACAAAGAATAAATGTTTGACATTTTTAGAGACGAAAATCTAACAATTAAATGAAGTTTCCTTATAGAATCCAAAATCTTTCCCAATTTTCTGTGAAATCTTTTCACAGTAACCGACAGTTAAAATGTGTATAACCATGTACAATGGAATTATTCTCCCACATTTTCAGTATTGTGTAGAAATAAAGGGGAAAACATATAAGAAACATGAGTTATAACTAAAGACCTGAACTTTAGAAACTATAAAATCTCTGAAAGGTAAAAAATGGTATTTTAAACTGCAAAAATGAGGTAAAGAGGTTAAACAAAATCCATTCTTATTAATAATAACAAATTTTATGATTAAGTTTAACATAACTATATAATATGGATTCCATTAGTTTTTATAAAAATAAGACAAAAAACTAGCATGAAGAGACAATATTTTAAGTTTCCAAACATTTTTAATTACTTTAAACAACAAAGACATGTTATGAGTATTAACTTTTCCGAGATTAAAATAAGTGTCCTCTCCCAGACAGTTTCTCTTAACTTTGACAGCGGTTATTGGAAAAATCTAAATCTTTTAGAGGGTAGAGGATCCATTTCTGCTGAAACTGGAATTTTTGGAGTATCTTTAAAAAATTTTTGTAAAATTAGAATTTTTGGCAAACCACTCTTACATGTTTTAAAATCCTTTTTCCATGGAAATAATACACCTTTTCAGTGATTATTAGAGGTGCCCCTTTTTGTAAGTCAAGTGGTGACAGGAACTGAAATTGTTGTTTTGGCAGCCCGTTAAAACAAGCAACTAAATTGCTGACAAGAATATTTTTTTCTTATCTTAATATCCTTTGCCATCAATGAGAAATGTTATGAGCAAAGAAATAAATGAAATCTGCCTTTTTGACTTCAAGGATTAGCAAATATTTCATTATCTTTTATTGTCACTGCTTACTTGCAAATATTCATCTTTGACATTTGTATAAAAAATAATAGATAATTTATATGACTCAAAGATATTTTGCCTAAATTACAGTCTCCAGTGTTAATACTGCAAAAAAGGGATCTTCGAAGTGTTCAGTCTAAATAATAATCAATCATATAGGACTTCTTGTAAAAAATTAAAACTGCTGTGTTGCTTCTTTCAGAGTAATTGTACTAAAAAAGAAACTAATTTACCTGTACATAAAACATGCAATTATATTATAATACATGAGGATATGTAAATCATCCAAAAAGTATTCTGCTAAATCCCTTTTGAACAAGGATCAGGAAGGAACAAAATCAGAATGCCTTACAATTATAACAATAGACTTGCAACACACATTAAGAAATTAATGAATTCATGTTTTTGAAAATCCCTTTCAAAATTTCCTCAACCTGCTTTCTAATGAAATAGGATAACAAGAGCTTAATAAAAATAGTTTTTTTGTGGCTGATTATTATTAAAATGATTTTATATATTATTGTTTTGTTTTTATGATGGTCGTAAAAATTGTGTAATACTTATTACTCTGTCAGCTAATAAGCATTGATATGATTATTCGTGTAGTTCTTTCATTAATAGTTAGCATTGTAGAACATCTTTTTCATGTCACAAGTATCCTAACAGAATTTTAAATTTCAATGTTAATTAATAAATCACATCTTGCAAAGTAAATTAAAAGTTAGTGAACAATACTTATGTAAAAAACTTAACCTTTATGAGAAAAGGTGTATTAATGTAAGTTTCAGGAATCCATTTTTAATACTTCAAGGCACTACGAGCACCAATGTGTGAACACTATTTAAACCTTGAATTAACTCAAAATATCACTGGTTAAAAGTTATTCTGACCCAGGGACTGCTGGTCAATCTCTAAATTTTTGTAACTGTAGATTAAAATGAAATATTGCATGCAATTTGAAGGAAATCTGTCTATAACATTCTCTTAAAATACGACTGGCCAATACTGTTGTTTGACTCTACAAACTGCCAGAAGGAACCATGCAAAAATTGTCATTTCATTCTCAAATTGTATTCCAATTCATCAGGCTGACCATTTATATTTTATTTGTGTTGTTGAAAATGAAGAACATTTATTTAAAGGGCTTTGGTATTTTTAATTCTATAGTGAAGAGAAATTTAATTAATTTGAATATCTTAGTTTAGTCTTCTTGTAGTTAATAAATAATATTATTTTAATAAGTTAATAATGTTTTGTAATCTTTTGTTTCTTGGTAGATCGTTCTTGTGTTAAGACCTCGAATATGTCTTTTGGAGATCTTCAAAATGATGACAGAATTGTGGAAGCTGCAAAGGTAAATAATATTTTATGTCCAAAGAATACTGAATTAATGTTATTTAATTATCATTCCTTTGTGGTTGTTAAATAATTTCTTCATTATTTTGCAGACATTTGATGTTCCAATAGTATTCTCTGAGACTGGAAGTGAATTTCTAAATGATGGATCTTGTGATACGATATTCGTTACCAGGGAATTTGGTGGTCCTGTAATTTGATGCTATCCATCAATCAGAACAAAGGTTCTTAAAAAATCCAATTTCTAAAACTATTTATTAATATTTTTTAACTACTGTCTTTGGTGATCATCATGTTTTTTTAGAAATACTTTTTGTGTCAATGGTGAAACCTCTTAAATATGACAAAAAGTATCATATTTTCTGAATATTAGTCGACTGCATATAAAATGAAATTTTGAAGAGCCTCCTGAAAATTTTTTAAAATATTGAAATTACTTATTATAATTTACGTCAAAATAGAATTTCAAATAGGCTAATTGACTACAAAAGTGTCTTGTTGAAGAGAATGTTAAATCCTACTGTTACTATTTTCTTATTCTTAAAATTATTATAATCATGATTTTTGCCACCATCTTCACTCACATCATGCTTCTTTCTTTTGATCTCTCATATGTTACCCTCCATTTTAGGCCTGTTAAATGTTGTGTGTGTGTTGAATTTGTGTTTTGTCTTTTCATTTGATGCTACGTGAAAACATTCCCTTCTGTATTACCGAATTTTCTTCCTATCCCAACCTTCCTCCAACAAAGTGTTTCTCAGCAAGATGACGTAGAAAACATATTGTCTTATAGAGGAGGAGACTGTGCATATTTTTCTATCTTTTTCTTTTTCTTGTATGGAACCACTCACCTTGTATTTCATGAGTTTTCATAGTGAATATGTTACGAAGAAATGTTATGTAATATGGTTTCTATAGTGTATCTGTGTTTCATTTTTTCTTACAAGTTATTTAATTCTGTTTTAAAATTGGATTCTTTGTAATAATTGTGCCCTAATGTGTCAACGTTTTTCTGTTGTGTGTGTCCAAGATGCAATGCAATTCCTTTCCCATGCCCAGAAATTCTTGACTAATGGTCTGTGGTACATTTCTGGAATATTGATATTATGGAGAATAAGTACATTTTGACATAAATGTCAAAAACTGGGACGTACTGAAAATCAGTGCAGCTTATTGAAGGCCCAAAAAAAGTATGCTCAGAAATATCTATAATTTAATAGATAATTATTGAAATCATATTTGTCAGCACTTGTTCTCAGTATTTCCAAGAATCTTGTTTTGCAATTCTCTTTTGTATTTGTCAAATCCCCTCTTCTGTTTTATTGGTGTATTTTGTTCATTTTTGCATTTTTATTTTCAGTTAAAACCTTAGGGCAAATTTGATAAGGCAAAACTAGTAGGAAGTGAAGGAACATTTTTTTGGTTTTTGTTTAAAACAGGCAAGACGAGAGCAGTCAGACAAAAAAACGCACAGACGCTCTCTCGCTCACCACACACACTCTCGCGCGCGCGCGCACTCTCTCTCGCGCGCACCAACTCTCTGCGCGCACACACACTCTCTTCTCGCGCGCACCACTCTCTCGCGCGCACACACTCTCTCTTCGCGCGCACACACTCTCTCTCTCGCGCACACACTCTCTCTCTCGCGCACACACTCTCTCTCTCGCGCACACACTCTCTCTCTCTCTCGCACACACTCTCTCTCTCTCGCGCGCACACACACTCTCTCTCTCGCGCGCGCACACACCTCTCTCTCTCTGCGCGCAACACTCATCATCTCTCTCGCCACACTACTCTCGCTTCTCTCCGCACACACCTCTCTCTTCTCGTCGCGCGCACACACTCTCTTCTCTCTCGCCCGCGCGCACACACTCTCTCTCTCGCGCGCGCGCACACACCTCCTCGTCTCGCGCGCGCGCACACACTCTCCTCGCGCGCACACACTCTCTCTCGCGCGCACACACTCTCTCGCGCGCGCACACACTCCTCGCGCGCGGCGCACACACTCTGCGCGCAGCGCACAACTCTCGGCGCTGCGCCTACACTCTCGCGCGCGCGCACACACTCTCCATCTCTCTCTCGCTCGCTCGCGCGCGCGCGCACACACTATCCTCTCGCGCGCTACACTCTCTCGCGCACACACTCTCTCTCGGCGCAGTCCTCCGGCGCGCACAGTCTCTCGTGCGCACAGTCTCTCGCGCGCACACTCTCGCGCGCATCTCCTCTCGGCGCACACACTTCTCGCGCGCACACACTCTCTCTCGCGCGCACACACTCTCTCGTCGCACACACTCTCTCTCGCGCCGCGGCCCACCACTCTCTCGCGCGCGCACACACTCTCGCGCGCACACTCTTCTCTCTCCGCGCGCACACACTCTCTCTCTCGGCGCACACACTCTCTCGCGCGCGCACACACTCTCTCGCGCGCACACACTCTCTCTCTCTCGCTCGCTCGCGGCGCGCGCGCACACACTATCTCTCGCGGCGCACACTCCTCGCGCCCAGCTCTCTCTCGCGCGCACATATCTTCTCGACGCGCACACTCTCTCGGCGGCGCCACTCTCTCTGCGCGCACACACTCTTCCGGCGCACGACACTCTTCTCGCGGCACACACTCTCTC
>BOPP01000041.1:8364941-8455883 GCA_017312745.1 Gryllus bimaculatus
CAAAAGAGAGAGATGCATTGAATATTAGTTGTATTTTATAAATATTTTCATTTTGTTTACTTTAAATATTTTTGTGTCATGTTTTTCAATTAGTATATTTCATTTTTACCATGTATTGCTTTCAATTGTATTTGTTTCTTTCATGGTCTTTTACAAACTTATTTTATCCTGGTGTAATGATGTAAAATGTGCTGGAGAGATTTGCGGATACAATTTTATATGTACTACTTTTTATGATGTTGAAGTATATTTATGTGCTTGTTCTTCAATAATTGTCAACAAGCCTTCATGATTATGAGTTAAACAGCTGCCTGAAAGCAAGTTGTTGTGTGTTGTGTGTGAGGTTTGTTTTGTATCCTCTTCTCTCTGCATTAGGGATAACTTCCATTTCTCCATACGAGATTAAGTTTATAGAGAAGGGATTTGTCATTAAGTACCGTCTTCTAGAGATACAGCAAAGATGATTCCTTCGGCCAGATGTCTCTTGTTAAGGTGTGCACTACAGTAAGTTCTGTTTTTGGATCTGCTATTGATTAGGGATGGGATAGGCCACTGCAGGGAAAAATTACTGAGGTGAACGGTACACAATTCACCACTTGTTCATCCCGCGATAATGCAATTGGTCATGAGAAAGTAGGGTATTCTTTATGTTGACACTTCCACTACATTAGGTGCATTTGGGGTTGACTGACAAGCAATGCTAACATGGCCACACCCCCCCCCCCCCCCCCCCCCCCCCCCCCCCCCCCCCCCCCCCCCCCCCCCCCCCCCCCCTGTCTACATCTATAACAGCACAGAGGGCTTTGGCCCACACACCAACCCAAGTTACCCAAAGGTTATTAAAAATTCACAAGACATTATTTCGAGAAGTAAAGGGTAATCAAAAGTAAAATTTTGAAGTGGAAGTGGGGAATTCATTTCCATCTCTTTCTGTTTGATCCAAAGTATTATAACAGCCTGTGCCTTTGAAGGATTTCAACTCACTTTTGCATGCTGAAATGTTTTATGACTCATAGCTCTTTGGCAAATTGAGGCTAAGGACGGAATGCGGTAGTCACTTTAACCTGGACGACTGATCTTCCTTGAAAGATGTTTTCCAATTGTGGTTGACAGTGCAGGCTTCGAAGAGAATAGTACCTTATCTTCTCCTGAACCATGTCTGAAGCTTCCCAAACAATCATTGATGCCCAGAGGATGTCCAAAGAAAGGACGATCTTGTTTCGGTCACACCT
Source organism: Gryllus bimaculatus (assembly GCA_017312745.1). Taxonomy (NCBI): domain Eukaryota; kingdom Metazoa; phylum Arthropoda; class Insecta; order Orthoptera; family Gryllidae; genus Gryllus; species Gryllus bimaculatus. The sequence goes on from BOPP01000041.1 coordinate 8,366,174, forward strand.
CCATTGTCAGGAAATGCATATTCAGATTTTCCCGAGTCTCTCTCAAGAAGAAAATAATGACATCAAGATTTCTATTTTCCTAAGGCTTCAACACTCCTCTTTTGGCAAGAGAGTAGGGGAGATCTTGGATCAGTGATGATTTCCAGTTCCAGCCAGTGGTCTCCACCCAACATGGAGCCCCCCAAAATGGAGACACTCCTTTTCAAGTGCTTGTGTTTGCCCAGGGATATAATAGGTAGTGGCAGATGCTGCTTTCACCTCCCATTCACTTGGAAAACACTCTCCACACCCTGGAGTCCAGCAACCTACTTTCCTAGGGGATTGATTTTGATCTTCCAATTTTAAAACATTTTGATCTGTGCACCAGACACTGTTTAAAACAACAAAACATTATCCACCGCTTGTAACTTTCCAAATTTCATCTTTGCAAAACAAGCTGCACATATTAACCTTCCCTTTCATTCAATGAACTCAAAAGGGTATCCATATATAGGATAAATGATTATTCTGAAGAACCCAAGTCTTTTTGAAGCCCCACTGGGGACCACACCAGCACCCTTTGGAATGCAACCATGGTGATACAACAGGGTGAGGGGTGAGGCATGGTTTTGTCCCTTCTGGCACCCTAGAATGAACATCACTCATTCACTCCAGTGGTTCAACAAGAAGTTTAGTTTGATAGAAAAGTTATTATCTCCAAATGCAAAAAAATAAGAATTATATATCTATTGGCATGATTGGTTGGTGGCCCAGCTGAAGCAAATTGCATGTAGCAACAGAACCTGATGGAAATAAATGTGTATTTTACGTAGATAGAATTACTTTCATAAAATTTATTCTTTGAATATTAAAGCATACTTTTCTAAGTACCACTTACTGCAAGTACTTTTTCTAAATGATAAGTCAATACTTCTTTTCATAGTCCGGAAGTTCAGACAATTATTTTCTGAAATAAGCATCAAAAACGCACTTACCTCTGGCTAAAAGCATGTGAACCAATGAAAAAATACAATTTAAAGTAATTATTGAAAAAAATTAGTAATTCACATTTCCATTCTACTCTAAAACTTCCATTAGCACTTACGGTGAAAGGAAATTATATTCTTCTTTGTCATCTTGATTCCACACGACCACACCCTATTCTGACTAAAAAATTGTATCTTTACTTGCAACTACTTTTGTGAAATGCTAGTTGTAAACTCCTTTTTGTAAATGGCATAAGTGAAAACTGAATTTATATGTGTTGATTTTTCACTTTTGTGTAATTCCAGCACTATGAATATACATTGAGAGCTCAGCCCTCAAAAGTTATCAGAGGCCATACTCAAAATTAAGAATGGGCATTTCTCATGAGTGGGGGTGGATTTTTAATGAAATGTTTTTTTTTTTTCTTTTTTTCTTTTTCACTTTAGAGCACATAGTATTTTAATGTAGACATTAATTTTATGTTTTTGACAAAAGCAAGATATCCATTTTTATACTTTTTAATTTATTCAGTTTCGACTAATAAGAGCTTTACATTGATTTAATTTATTTTAATGTACTTGCGTCCATAATATTATGAGATGCAACAAAACCTGTTTCTCCACAGAATCCTGAGTAGCCTAAGTCAATTCTCTTCGCTCAGAAATTGTTAATGTAGCCCATTGTATCAGTACATAATTTAAAGTTGCCTGTGACGCGCTATCTGCGATATTGCAGGTCAGCTGATTTCGGGATAACTAAATACATTGATTTCCTGATCAAAATGAACGGTCCCAAACCAAAAATTTTCTACCCCGACTTTCACTTGAAACAAAAGGAAGAAGCTCAATTACTCAGTAATATACTATAGCTCAATGGTTCATCCTGAACTGGTTTTTGATAAAAAAATTTCATTTTCTTCGCTTTCAGGAATTTTAAAACATTTAAAGGGCATTTTAATGTCATTTTTGGGATGTTTTAGTGTCATCAAAATCCTCCGACAATGCACTAACAACCTTTACCAAACACACATAATTTACCAAAACACCCTACCACCCTACTAAAAGTTAAGAGAAAAATTTGGAAGCCATTTTTGAGAAAATTTTGTTTTTGTTATTTTGTTAAAATTTGCAAATTTGCAAACATTGCAGGAAAACACCTTTAAGTTTCAAAGAAAAGTACACGGACCTAATGAAAAACTAATGATTGACAACAAATTCCATTTGAAGAAAAAAGTTCTACCTTTCAATTTTCGTAATGTAGGAAGACACTGAAAAAATTCAAACTTTTGCAATTTTCAACAATTTAAAGTTGACAGATAAAATTGGACCTTCATCAATAAGTGTATAAGAGACCCAAAACATATAGTTTCACTTTGAAAATCATGAAATCAATTTTCCGCAGGATTACATAAAATCCTCTATACTATGTACTGGTCTTTATTTTAAAGATGCAACTCAAGTCAGGTTAATACCACCCTTGTTTTGGTTCTTTGGCAACAGCAACGCGTGAAATAAAAACCCTTTTTTGGGGGGGACTTTTCTTTTTTTTTTCAAACTTGTGAGGCAAAAAACCCCTCACCCTGTCAACAGTCCATGCCCATAGATTCAGGGAGAAGAAATTGGCTGCTACTTTAGGTTGAGAGAAAGGGAAAGTACTTAATTGAACTGGCCAGTTATTCATGGTTGTTAGAACCACATTTAAGAAAGAAGAATACATTGGAAATGTTGATGAAGGATCAATGTACATTTTTGGTAAGTTTACTTGGCACTGAAGTGTCAGGAAATGTTTCAAGAACAATTTCTGGAATGCCAGTTCCCGACTAGACCACAATTTGTAGATTAATCCAGCGCTTCAGAACATGGACGCTAATCGACAGGTTGCCACTGTTTTTAAAAGAGGAGAAATAAAATTAACTAGAAATCAGTTTCTTGAAGCACTCTCCTGCAGACTTTCACTGTCGCATCCATTGTTTTTTTCCCTTCAATTTAAATTGACATACATTTGGGTTTCTGGCACTTCCCTGATCAATGTTTTGGGAAGGATCACCCAAATCTAAATCCCAAATGTTATGAAAATTCAAAAAGTCGTCAACTTTTTAGAATACTACTTAAAAATATATTCATTGCAACCACACATCCAAAAAGTCATCCAAAGTCCCTTTGGGTACAGGAAAACCCAGGTTTTAAGAGTTCTTGGACACTTCAATGTTCTATCTTTATTTTATTTATTTTATATAACAGGCGAACCCCCATTTACAGCTATGTCGAATATTAAAACGGGGAATGGGGGAAAATTGCTAATCCAACAGTAGCGACAGTTACAGGGTTTATATAATTTTGGCTGGTACAATCTATTTAATTATATTCACAATTGTTATAAATATTTATAATGGTGACAATTATAATGGTGGTTATCACAACAGCAGTGCGGATGCAATTTCACGTCACGCACATTACACACTGTCACTGCAGTTTCCTTCATAACTTTTTTTGACATGGCATAACAAATAAGACTTGAAAAGGTGCGATATTGTAAGAGTTTAATGAAAATGTTACATTAGCAAGAAGATGTTAAAGCCAGTGCAGAATCATATTGAGCGCATACCAGGACTAATACACACTTTCCATTTAATGACATTACAGCAGTATTTAAAAAAGGTACAAAAAAAGTGATGTGCATTTAAAAGAATATAAGAGAGATAGCAACAAAAATCATTTGTTTATTTTAATATTATCCTTTCACTTTCCTCATTCTTTAAAATTTAAAAAAGTATTTTTTCCTATACTTTAATAGTTCAAAGTATCTCTGGTAATTTGTTGACTGTAAATATTTCATGAACCCCCTTTCGATTATTTCTGAAATCAAAAACATTAGAAAATAACTAGACTGTAATCATTACGACTGCTAAAAACAAACTTTCATTGAGATGGGAAACGTAAACTCCAATTTTTTTTCTATAAGTAGAAATACCATGCCCCTATCTTCAATCCAACAATGAGTTTGTTGCTTCGATCAATGGCAAGACACATGCGAAGTGTAGTGGGGCATTTAAAATTCACTCAGTTTCCGGTGTAAATTAACCGCATGCTATTTCCGATTCCACACATTTTGGTCAGATTTCTCTATTGATGTTATAATATTGTTTAATTGTGCATTCGAATTCTTCATAATTAAAGCATATAATACTTACTGCTTTGTATGTGTCTTAATACATATACTCATAGTTTTGAAGGGAAAAAAATGAACTTCCTTTTATTTAACACTTCCTACAATTATTGTTACAATTTCCTAATGATCCCTTGAAAAGTGTAAGAGATGGGGTTTCAGACTTTTGACCGTTTTTAATTTTGTCAAATATCATCATCTATCTGCAGTGGTTAGGATACTATTTTACAAGAACATAAACTGAAGATCATTTCCAAGTTTAAAACGTTTCAATGTGTCGCTTATTAGAACAAGCAACTGAGTTAAACATGTTGATCTAAGATATCGAGATATTGTTAATGTGCAAAGTGTTAGCGAATATTCACTTTGAAAATATAGGAAGTTGAAAATCAGTGAGTGATCTGAATCCATGTTGCAATTTATATTGTCATTAGTCGTCATTCAAACAACTTGCCTAAAATTGGTCGCTAATTGTAGGCTTCAAACAATGGGGGTAACACATGCGCATCCTTATTTGACTGAAGTAATTTAAAACTACCACTTTCCCCACTGTAAGTTAAAAATAATTTAGACAACACTTACCATCATGAATTGTGTGAAGAATTCCCACATAGTTCTGGTTCTGTTGAACAATTGCCTAGAAAGAACCTGAGTGCTTGACTTGCTCCTTTCTGTGGTGTTACAAAATGGATGAATCTAATTCCTGTCATTAACAAAAGCAAAAAATATTTGTAAATTAACATACTTTCTTAATCAAATAAGAATAATATTTTCTAACTACTTTTGAGTAAGCCCTTTAAATTTTCTAAATTTAAATACAGTACTTTTTCCCGTGCTAATTGTTGAAAGATTTAGGCATTATTTGACAATATTTTGAACACAAGAAAACATAAAATACCAAATTAAGATATCATTTCGAAGATTTCTGCTCAGACACTACGTTACACCATATTTAAATGCTTCCTTTGAAAAATGTTTCAGTAGTTTTAGCAAAAGCATGTATGCACAAAGTGCTTCTTAGGCAGCGCAGCAATCTGTGAGCATGTGGCAGTCAACTAAAACTCGACAAATTGTTTGTCAACAGAAAGCGAGTAAATTGGACTTTGTAGATAGCAATGTTCTTATACCATTCCAAAATTTTGACAAAGTAGTTGACAGAAAAAAGGAAACAGAACTGCATTTAATACATTTGGAGATTCTAGCAATCTTCTGGTTACGAGCAGAGCATGAGTTCCACTTGTTTTAAGACACCCTTTCACTAAGGCGTGGCCAACTACAAGAAGCGAAAGGGCAATAGCTTTTAGGGATGGAAATCATGAATGTAAATGAAATAGGTGGATTTACGTGATCATTTCAGAAGTAGCACACAATTCATCTTAAATATTCTAAAGGAATACTTTGCAGTTCAAGCAGTGAGTCAATGTCCGTTACAGAGGAAACTGCATTTCCGTTCAGAACAAGTTTAGTTTCACCCCAACCTAACAGCACCCTGCTCCGTTGAGATAATGCCAATGCTGCAATACAAACAACCTGCGACTCACTCAAATCATAATGCACACAAACCAACCAAGTAAAACCAGAAAAAAAAAAAAAAAAAAAAAAAAAAAAAAAGAATGCACCTAAACATGTCGGGGTAATTCAACAGTTGCTATCCTACATATTTTTCACGGGGTAGTGAAGGGTAATTTATAAACAAGTTAATGCTGCAACCTTCGCTCATAATCAGTTGGCTCACTAAATGCCCTAAAATATTATGAGTAGAAAATATGTCTAGCTTTATGAACAAATATTTTCACTCTTTTAACATTAAAGCAAACCAAAGAATGCACACATTTATTTTTTGTAACTAGTCTATAATAAACCAGGGAACAGAGAAGGCCAATTTAATTGCAATAAAATATGAAAATAGTCAATTTAATTTTTACCCAAAATTTCAGATCTGAATGGCTTCCAGATTACATGTACGATGGGAGTAGTTATATCTGAATTTAACCCCCAACATGCTAAAAGAAGTTTTACATCTAATCTTGTAAAAACAGCTTGAAGAAAAAAAAAAAAATGAACCTCAATACAGTGTTTTTAAGAAACCTAGGAATAATATTTCCAAGTCATGTATAATCAGACACACATAAGAGAACAATTTGAACATGACGGAGAAATCTTTAAACTGCAAATTTTAATGACATATTTGCAGAAATTATGTTATATGCAGAACCCTGCACAATAATGTTTGTTTGATTCCTCATCCTTATTTTGTGTTTGCAACATTAGAAAAAGGGATATTGAAAAGAAAAGAAAAGAAAAAAAAGAAAAGAGAGAGAACGAGAGAGCGAGAGAGAAGAGAGAGAGACAGAGGAGAGAGACACAGAGAACGAGAGACAGAGGAGCCGAGAGACAGAGAGAGAGAACAGAAGAAGAGAGAGATAGAGAGAGAGAGAATAAGAGAGAGAGAATAGAGAGAGAGAGAGAGATTAGAAGAGAGATTAGAGAGAGAGAGATATAGAAGAGATAGAGAGAGAGAGATATAGAGAGAGATAGAGAGGAGATATAGATAGAGATATGAGAGAGAGAGATAGAGAGAGATATAGAGAGAGAGAGATAGAGAAGGATATAGAGAGAGACAGAAGAGAGACAGAGATAGAGAGAGAGATTAGAGAGAGACGAGATAGAGAGAGAGATAGAGAGAGAGAAGATAGAGAGAGAGAGATAGAGAGAGATAGAGAGAGAGAGATATAGAGAAGAGATAGAGAAGAGATATAGAGAGAGATATAGAGAGAGAGATAGAGAGAGATATTAGATAGAGAGAGATAGAGAGAGATATATAGGGAGAGAGATAATAGAGAGAGAATATAGAGAGAGATATAGAGAGAGATATAGAGAGAAGATATAGAGTGAGAGATATAGAGAGAGAGATAGAGGATAGAGAGGAGATAGAAGGGAGAGAGAGAGATGAGAGAGAGATAGAGATAGAGATAGAGATTAGAGAGAGAGAGAGAGAGAGAGAGCAGAGAGAGAGAGAGAGAGAGGAAGAAGATAGAAAAAGAAGAAGGATTATTTGAGATTCAATGAGAAATTTAATAATGTTGGTTTAAAGAATGTAAATGATAAACAATTCATTGTAATCAAGAGATCTTTTTAAAAGATAAACATTTTCCTATTTACATTATACACAAATTGAGGGTTACCTAAACTGCAGATTATAATCTTCCACATAAACAGTAGTGTATTCTGCCACCAAGTTCTCACACTTAATTGCAGAATTATTAATAAATCTAATCTAAATCTATTAATATATAAAATTTCAATTTATGAAGAGTTGATTGTATTTATCAACTAAACTCCTGACAATTTATTTAATGTATTTTTATTACTTGAAATTGTATATTAGTACTTTGTAACTTTCCCAATAATTTGTAAATTTCATAAAATTTACAATATTTATTAATTAGTTTCTAAACAATTAGCCTTGGGTGTATTGTCTCTCTGAATGAGTCTGCCGGGATACCAGTGTATTAAGTTTGCATGTTGAAACAAATGATGTTATTGAAACTATGAAATGAGTTTCTTATTTGATTATTCACACAGTACCTGGAGGAACTTATGAGCCCTCAAGGAAAAATCAGCAGTAGCCCCCAAAGTGCTTCGTCAGCTTCACGTGCTCGCAAACGCAAGAGGTTGAGGGATGGGGTGCGCTTGGTTGAGTCACCTTCCATTCACAAACGAAGATCATCCGTCAGTGATGCTGCATTTCTTAGCATGAGTGGCTCTTTCTTGGATTGTTCTACAAACTCGGAGAAAGGTGCTCTACAGAACTTAGGTGACTAACGTGTTGTTAATTTTGCTTCTTGACATGTCTAAAACCCTTTACTCCATTTGTACTTTTCAATAACCTCATCTATAATGTTTATAATGACTTGGGGAACTTGAGAAAAATAAAACAAACAACTAGTGGTAATTTTGTCTGATTTGCTCGTGGAAAATATCATGTCATAAAAAAGGAGAATAAATTTTTGTGTTTATGTGTGAAGATATAATCTGCAGTTTAGGTAACCTCAATTTGTGTATAATGTAAATAGGAAATGTTTATCTTTTAAAAAGATCTCTGATTACAATGAATTGTTTATCATTTACATTCTTAAACAACATTATAAATTTCTCATTGAATCTCCAAATAATCCTTCTTCTTCTTCTTCTTCTTCTCTCTCTCTCTCTCTCTCTCTCTCTCTCTCTCTCTTCTCTCTCTCTAATCTCTATTCTCTATCTCTATCTCTCTCTCTATCTCTCTCTTCTCCTTCTATCTCTCTCTATCTCTCTATCTCTCTCTCTATATCTCTCACTCTATATCTCTCTCTATATCTCTCTCTATTTCTCTCTCTATATTCTCTCTCTATTATCTCTCTCCTATTATCTCTCTCTATCTCTTCTCATCTAATATCTCTCTCTATCTCTCTCTCTAATATCTCTCTCTATATCTCTCTCTCTATCTCTCTCTATATCTCTCTCTCTCTATCTCTCTCTATCTCTCTCTCTCTATCTCTCTCTCTCTACTCTCTCTCAATTATCTCCTCTCTCTATCTCTCTTCTCTATCTCTGTCTCTCTTCTGTCTCTCTCTATACTCTCTCTCTATCTCTCTCTCTCTATATCTCCTCTATCTCTCTCTCTCATATCTCTATCTATATCTTCTCTCTCTATCTCTCTCTATATCTCTCTCTCTCTATCTCTTCTATATCTCTTCTCTCTATCTCTCTTCTATCTCTCTCTCCTATCTCTCTCTATCTCTCTCTCTTACTTTCTCTCTATCTCTCTCTCATTCGTCTCTCTCTCGTCTCTCCTCTCTGGTCGTTCTCTCCTGTCTCTCTCTCCTGTTCTCTCTCTCTGTCTCTCTCTCTCTCGTTTTCTTTCTTTTTTTCTTTTCTTTTCTTTTCAATATCCCTTTTTCTATGTTCCAAACACAAAATAAGGAATGAGGAATCAAACAAAACATTATTGTGCAGGGTTCTGATATAACATAATTTTCTGCAATATATGTCATTAAAATTTGCAGTTAAAGATTCTCCGTCATGTTCAAATTGTTCTCTTATGTGTGTCTGATTATACATGACTTGGAAATATTATTTCCTAGGTTCTTAAAACACTGTATTGAGGTTCCATTTTTTTTTTCTTCAGCTGTTTTTTACAAGATGAGATGTAGAACTTCTTTTACATGTTGGGGGTTAAATTCATGATATAACTACTCCATCGTACATGTAACTGGAAGCATTCAGAATCTGAAATTTTGGGTAAAATTAAATTGACTATTTCATATTTTATGCAATTAAATTGCCTTCTCTGTTCCCCTGGTTTATTATAGACTAGTTACAAAAAAATAAATGTGTGCATTCTTTGGTTTGCTTTTAATTTAAAGAGTGAAAATATTTTGGTTCATAAAGCTAGACATATTTTCTACTCATAATATTAGGGCATTCTAGTGAGCCACTGATTATGAGCGAAGTGCAGCATTAACTTGTTTATAAATTACCCTCACTACCTGAAAAATATGTAGGATAGCAACTGTTGAATTCACCCCGACATGTTAGAGTGCAATTCTTTTTTTTTTTTTTTTTTTTTTTTTTTTCTGGTTTTACTTGTTGGTTTGTGTGCATTTGAGTTTTGAGGATGCCAAGGTTGTATGTATTGCAGCCATTGGCAATTATCTCAACGGAGCAGGGTGCTGTTAGGTGGGGGTGAAACTAAACCTTGTTCTGACGGAAATGCAGTTTCCTCTGTACGACATGACTCACTGCTTGAACTGCAAAGTATTCCTTTAGAATATTTAGATGAATTGTGTGCTACTTCTGAAATGAATTCACGTAAATCCACCTTATTTCATTTACTTCATGCATTTCCATCCCTAAAAGCTATTGCCCTTTCGCTTCTTGTATGTTGGCCACGCTTAGTGAAGGGTGTCTTAAAACAAGTGAACATCATGCTCTGCTCATAACCAGAAGATTGCTAGAATCTCCAATTATTAAAATGCAGTTCTGTTTCCTTTTTTTCTGTCAACTACTTTGTCAAAATTTTGGAATGGTAATAAGGAACCATTGCTATCTACAAGTCCCAATTTACTCGCTTCCTGTTGACAAACAATTGTCGAGTTTTAGTTGACTGCCACATGCTCACAGATTGCTGCTGCCTAAGAAGCCACTTTGTGCATACATGCTTTTGCTAAAACTACTGAAACATTTTTCAAAAGGAAGCATTTAAATTGGGTGTAACGTAGTGTCTGAGCAGAAATCTTCGAAATGATATCTTAATTTGGTATTTATGTTTTCTATGTGTTCAAAATATTGTCAATTAATGCCCTCAAAATCTTTCAACAATTAGCACGGGAAAAGTACTGTATTAATTAGAAAATTTAGCTATACTCAAAAGTAGTTAGAAAATATTATTCTTATTTGATAAAGAAGTATGTTAATTTACAAATATTTTTTTCTTTTGTTAATGACAGAATTAGATTCATCCATTGTAACACCACAGAAAGGAGCAAGTCCAAGACATCAGGTCTTTCTAGAATTGGTTCAAACAGAACAGAACTATGTGGGAATTCTTCACACAATCATGATGGTAAGGTTGTAAATTATTTTAACTTACAGTGGGAAAGTGGTAGTTTTAAATACTTCAGTCAAAATAAGGATGCCATGTGTTACCCCATTGTTTGAAGCCTACATTTACCGACCAATTTAGCAAGTTGTTGAAATGACCGACTAATGACAATATAAATTAGCAACATGGATTCAGATCACTCAACTGATTTCACTTCCTATATTTTCAAATGTGATATTCCTAACACTTCATGCACATTAACAATATCTCGATATCTTAGATCAACATTTTTAACTCAGTTGCTTGTTCTAATAAGCGACACATTGAAACTTTTAAACTGGAAATGATCCTTCAGTTTATGTCTTGTCAAATAGTATCCTAACACTGCAGATAGATGATGATATTTGACAAATTAAAAACGGTCAAAGTCTGAAACCCATCTCTTACACTTTTCAAGGGATCATTAGGAAATTGGTACAAATTGTAGGAAGTGTAAATAAAAGGAAGTTATTTTTTTCCCTTCAAAACTATGAGTATATGTATTAAGACACATACAAACAGTAAGTATTATATGCTTTAATATGAAGAATTCGATGCACAATTAACAATATTATAACATCAATAGAAATCTGACCAAAATGTGTGGTATCGGAAATAGCATGCGTATTTACACCGAAACTGAGTGAATTTTAAATGCCCCAACTACACTTCCATGTGTCCTTGCCATTGACGAAGCAACAAACTCATTGTTGGATGAAGATAGGGCAATGGTATTTCTACTTATAGAAAAAAATTGGAGTTTACGTTTCCCATCTCAATGAAAGGTTTGTTTTTAGCAGTTCGTAATGATTACAGTCTAGTATATTTTCTAATGTTTTTGATTTCAGAAATAATCGAAAGGGGGTTCATGAAATATTTACAGTCAAAAATGTACCGAGAATACTTTGAACTATTAAAGAATAGGAAAAAATTACTTTTATTTTAGAATGAGAAAGTGAAGGATAATATAAAATAAACAAATGATTTTGTGGCTATCTCTCTTATATTCTTTTAGCAATGCACAATCACTTTTTTGTACCTTTTTTAAATACTGCTGTAATGTCATTAAATGGAAATGTGTATTAGTCTGGTTGCTCAATAATGATTTGCACTGGCTTTAAATCTTCTTGCCTTAATGTAACATTTCATTAAACTCTTTACAATATCGCACCTTTTCAAGTCTTATTTGTTATGGCCATGTTCAAAAAAGTTATGAAGGAAACTGCAGTGACAGTGTGTAATGTGCGTGACGTGAATTGCATTCCAGATGGTGTTGTGATAACCACCATTATAAATTGTCACCATTATAAATATTTATAACATTGTGAATATACATAAATAGATTGTACCAGCCAGAAATTATATAAAACCCTGTAACTGTGCTACTGTTGGATTAGCAATTTTCCCCCATTCCCCGTTTTATATATCGACATAGTGTAAATTGGGGTTCGCCTGTTATATAAAATAAATAAAATAAAATAGAAATGAAGTGTCCAAGACTCTTAAAACCCGGTTTCTGTAACCCAAAGGGACTGATGACTTTTGGATGTGTGGTGCATGAAATATATTTTTTAAGTAGTATTCTAAAAAGTGAGCACTTTTTGAATTTTCAATAACATTTTGGAGATTTAGTATTTGGGTGATCCTATCCCAAAACATTGATCAGGGAAGTGCAGAAACCCAAAATGTATGTCAATTTAAATTGAAGGGAAAAAACAATGATGCGACAGTGAAGTCTCAGGAGAGTGCTTCAGAAACTGAATTTCTAGTAATTTCTCCTCTTTTAAAACAGTGGCACCTGTCGATAGCGTCCATGTTCCTGAAGCGCTGGATTAATCTACAAATTGTGGTCTAGTTGGGAACTGGCATTTCCAGAAATTGTTCTTGAAACATTTCCTGACACTTCAGTGCCAAAGTAAACTTCTACCAAAAATGTACATTGATCCTTCATCAACATTTCCAATGTAATTCTTCTTTCTTAAATGTGAGTTCTAACAACCATGAATAACTGGCCAATTCCAATAAGTACTTTCCCTTTCTCTCAACTAAAGTAGCACCATTCTTCCTCCCTGAAATCTATGGGCATGCGACTGTGACAGGGTGAGGGTTGCTCAAAGTGAAAAGAAAGTCAAAGGTATTTCACGCGTTGCTGTTGCCAAAGAACCAAAACAAGGGGTGGTGTTACCTGACTTGAGTTGCATCTTAAAATAAAGACCCAGTACATAGTATAGAGAGAGTTATGTAATCCTGCGGAAAATTGATTTCATGATTTCAAAGGAAATATATGTTTTGGGTCTCTTATACACTTATTGATGAAGGTCCAATTTTATCTGTCAACTTTAAATTGTTGAAAATTGCAAAAGTTTGAATTTTTTCAGTGTCTTCCTACATCTACAAAATTGAAGGTAGAACTTTTTTCTTCAAATGGAATTTGTTGTCAATCATTAGTTTTTTCATTAAGGTCGTGTACTTTTCTTGAAACTTAAAGTAGTTTTCATGCAATGTTGCAAATTTGCAAATTTTAAAAAATAACAAAAACAAAATTTTCTCAAAAATGGCTCCAAATTTTTCTCTTAACTTTTAGTAGGGTGGTAGGGGTAGTTTTGGTAATTATGTGTGTTTGGTAAAGGTGTAGTGCATTGTCGGATTTTGATGACCTAAAACATCACCAAAAATGATCATTAAAATGCCCTTTAAATGTTTTTAAAATTCCCTGAAAGCGAAGAAAAATGAAATTTTTTTATCAAAACCAGTTCAGATGAACCACTTGAGCTATCAGATATATTACTGAGTAATTGAGCCTTCTTCCTTTTGTTCAAGTGAAGTCGGGTAGAAAATTTTTGGTTTGGACCGTTCTTTGTCAGGAAATCAATGTATTTAGTTATCCCGAAATCAGCTGACCTGGCAATATCGCAGATAGGCGTCACAGGAACTTTAAATTATGTACTTACAATGGCTGACATTACAATTTCTGAGCGAAGAAATTGACTAGGCTACTCAGGAATTCTGTGGAGAACAGTTTGTTGCATCTCATAAATATTATGTGACGCAAGTACCATTAAAATAAAATTAAAATCAATGTAAGCTCTTATTAGTCGAAACTGAATAAATTAAAAAAGTATAAAATGGATCATTTGCTTTTGTCAAAACATAAAATTAATGTCTACATTAAAATACATTGCTCTAAAGTGAAAAGAAAAAAAGAAAAAAAAAAACATTTCATTAAAATCCACCCCCTACTCATGAGAAATCCCATCTTAATTTTGAGTATGGCCTCTGATAACTTTTGAGGGCTGAGCTCTCAATGTATATTCATAGTGCTGGCAATTACACAAAAGTGAAAAATCAACAAATATAATTCAGTTTTCACTTATGCCATTTCAAAAGGGAGTTTACAATAGCATTTCAAAAAGTAGTTGCAAGTAAAATACATTTTTTAGTCAGAATAGGGTGTGGTCGTGTGGAATCAAGATTACAAAGAAAATATAATTTCCTTTCACCGTAAGTGCTAATGGAAGTTTTAGAGTAAGAATGGAAATGTGAATTACTAATTTTTTTCAATAATTACTTTTAAATGTGATTTTTCATTGTTCACATGCCTTTTAGCCAGAGTAAGTGCGTTTTTGAATGCTTATTTCAGGAAAAATAATTGTCTGAACTTCCGGACTATAGAAAGAAGTATGACTATCATTTAGAAAAGTACTTGCAGTAAGTGGTACTTTGAAAAGTGCTTATTAATTTCAAAGAATAATTTATGAAGTAAATTCTATCTACGTAAAATACACATTTATTTCATCAGGTTCTTGTTGCTACATTGCAATTTGCTTCACTGGGCACCACCAATCATGCAATAGATATATAATTCTTTTTTTTTGCATTTGGAGATAATTAACTTTCTATCAATAAACTCCTGTGTGAACACTGGAGTGAATGAGTGATGTCATTCTAGGGTGCAGCAGGGACAAAACCATGCCTCACCCCTCACCCTGTTGTATCACCATGGTTGCATTCCAAAGGGTGCTGGTGTGTCCCCCAGTTGGGCTTCAAAAAGACTTGGGTCTTCAGAGATAATCATTTATCCTATATATGGATACCCTTTTGAGTTCATTGAATGAAAGGAAGGTTAATATGTGCAGCTTGTTTTGCAAAGATGAAATTTGGAAAGTTACAAGCGGTGGATAATGTTTGTTGTTCTTAAACATGTCTGGTGCACAGATCAAAATGTTTTTAAAATTGAAGATCAAAATCAATCCCCTAGGAGTAGGTTGCTGGACTCCAGGGTGTGGAGAGTGTTTCCAAGTGAATGGGAGGTGGGAAAGCAGCATTGCCACTACCTATTATATCCCTGGGGCAACACAAGCACTTGAAAGGAGTGTCTCCATTTTGGGGGCTCCATGTTGGGTGGAGACCACTGGCTGGAACTGAAATCATCACTGAATCCAAGATCTCCCCTACTCTCTTCCAAAAGAGGAGTGTGAAGGCCTAGGAAATAGAAATCTTGATGTCATTATTTTCTTCTGAGAGAGACTCGGAAAATCTGAATATGCATTTCCTGACAATGGAGTGTGCCGAACAAGATCGTTCTTTTCTTTGGACATCTCTGGGCCATCAATGATTGTTTTGGGAAGCTTCAGACATGGTTCAGGAGAGATAAGGTACTATTCTCTTCGAAGCCTGCACTGTCAACCAAAATGGAAAACATCTTTTCAAGAAGATCAGCGTCCAGGTTAAAGTGACTACCCATTCCGTCCTAGCCTCAATTTGACCAAAGGAGCTGAGTCATAAGAACATTTCAGCATGACAAAGATGAGTTGAAATCCTTCAAGGCACAAGGCTTTATAGATACTTAGGATCAAACAGAAAGAAGATGGAAATGAAATCCCCACTTCCACTTCAAATTTTACTTTTGATTACCCTTTACTTCTCGAAATAATGTCTTGTGAATTTTATAACCTTTGGGTAACCTTTGGGTTGGTGTGTGCCAAGCCCTCTGTGCTGTTATAGATGCTAGACATTGGCCATGTTAAGCATTGCTTGTCAGTCAACCCCAAATGCACCTAATGTAGTGAAGTGTCACATAAAGAAATACCCTACTTCTCATGACCCCATTGCATTATCTGCAGGGATGAACAAGTGGTGAATTTGTACCCGTTCACTCAGTAATTTTTCCTGCAGTGGCCTATCCCTATCCCTATCAATGACAGATCCAAAACAGAACTTACTGTAGTGCACACCCTTAGACAAGAGACATCTGGCGAAGGAATCATCTTTGCTGTATCTCTAGAAGAGGTACTTAATGACAAATCCTTCTCTATAAACTTAATCTTCGTATGGGAGAAATGGAGTTATCCTAATCAGAGAGAAGAGGATACAAAAAAACTCACACACACACACAACAACTTCTTTTCAGGCAGCTGTTTTAACTCATATCATGAGCTTTTTGACAATATTGAAGAACAAGCACATAAATATACTTCCAACATCAATAAAAAGTAGTACATATAAAATTGTATCAAATCTCTCCAGCACATTTATACATCATTACACAGGATAAAATAAGTTTGTAAAAGTACCATGAAAGAAACACAATACAATGAAGGCAATACATGTAAATGAAATATACTAATGAAAAACATAGACACAAAAATATTAAAGTAAACAAATGAATATTTATAAAATACAACTAATATTCAATGCCTGCAAGGCTCTCTCCTCATGTGAGAGTGAGCCTTGCAGGCGCTACACTATTTACACGGATTGCATTTGATGCTGCAGGCGATGGAGACTGCATAGTTTCTACAGAAAGTTTGTTGCAGCCCTCAATCACATTGTTAAAAAGAACTGTCTGAGATAATCTAAAGTTTTCTTTGCATAATCTGAGAGGCTGCCCTCTTAGGTGAGTATTTTGCAATTTGCTACAGGTGTGATTGAGCTTTGGTATTCTGGAAAATATGCTCCATGTGTGAAGTATTTTAAGTTTCAATAAGATCACTTCTATATTTTTGCTCTCCAAAAGGTCATGTTTAATTACTTGTTCTTAAAATGTTAGATGTCTGATTTTCTGGGGAATGTTCATTGCCTTTCATTGTACCCTTTCCAATAATTTGGTGACTAATATTTTCAAGTGTGTGTGGAAGTCGGTGCTTTTTGTTCAACAACCACTGAGGGTATAGTAGAAACGGGTTCTTCTTGCCAATATGTAGAATGAAACATTTATGCATATTTGTCAAAGTATCATGTTTTGCAAAAATGGGAAATGGAAATTTCAATTCAGAATAATGGAGTAACCTAATTGTGAAGTAATTCATTTGAGTTGCCTCAAATTATAGATGTCAGCTGTGAGGCAATAACAGAAATGACATTCAGGATCTTTGAAACTCATGTAAATGACCTTACTGAAGAAGAGTTTCGGGAATTCATCAGAGCAGAAACTTCGTAGGCAGTGGTAATGAAGAGGAAGAAATAGAAGAAACTGCATCCTAGAGCTACTTCAGTGTCTAAGTGACATTCTAGAACTTCAGCAAGCTCTAGTGGAAAGGGCATTCAAATGCAATCTGAAAATGGAAAGAACTTTGAAATTTAAGAGAGAGAAAGAGTAGTCAGCAACTCTTCCATATTTGGAGATTTTGAAGGTTATGAGGAGTGATGAGGGGAATTGGTGAAACAAACAAAAGTAATCAAATACTGTGTCCAATAATTCTCAACTTAGAAGTAACTTCCAAATTCATTTTGGGATGTTAATAGTGAACTCTATTTGTTGTAGTGCATACTTAATACTTCTGCAATTGTTTGTCAGGTAATTTTTTCTTCCTTTTTTAAAAACTTTCCTGATTCCAAAATAACACAGTTAATGAAGTGCTGTATAGGGACTTTGTCAAAGGTCTTTGAGAAGTCCAAATAAGTAATGTCAGTTTGAGTTCCCTTATCCATGTTAAATGTCCACGAGTCAAGGCATTTGAGCTGTTGGTCTCTGTAGGTCTTCCCGGGACAAATTCTTGTTGTGCAGGGGGTGTTCCAATGGCAAGAATCCATAATGCAAGTGTAGACTTATTTCTGCCACTGGAATAATGTTGTGACTCACTGCAAAGTCTATAATTTTCTTGATTAAAATTTCCTCCATTAGTTGCAAACATTGCTGTTAAATTAAATCAGTGTCTGTACTAGTATTTACTTGTAAATGTCTCCCAAAACTAGCTATACCTTTCTACAATTAATGTCAAAGAAAATTGCTTCCATATGTTTGCTTTTCAAATCTACTCTGACCTTCACTGCAATTTTTTAAATGTCTGCAATATATGTGGCAACACTATCTGTTCTTCAGGAAATGTTTAAATTATTATGTTCAGGACGCTACAGTTGGGTTGTACAGAGCTGAAAAATGTATCATTGACACTTTTGAAATCGGTTTATATAAACTCGAGTCTTATTAATAATTTTTGTACACTGAATATATCCAATTGCAGTTGCATTATTGCCCAATATTCATCTAGATTGGTTAGGAGAGGTGCCTTTGTGTTTAATTGTAAAATCATTTGTGATTTTGACTTTTCTTATTACATATATCCTCAGTTTAAAAACATAAATTATGTCTGGTGGGTTTTGTAGAATTGGTTTTGTTTTTGAACTATCAAAATTGCCTAAGCAGTTTCTTTTTTAATTTTATCAGGATAGATATCGTTTTTTTTTTCTCACCTTCAGACAGATTGTAAACAGTAATACGTTTGCCTTTATTTTGTCTATCTGCCATTTCAAACTAAATCCCTCTCATTGAGAGTGAAACTTTCATATAACTTATCATTCTGGGAACACTTTTGTTTTCTATGACATCTTTGCTTGAATCAATTAAGGTATCTGGAGTAAAACATTTTTATGATTTTCAGAGTGAAGTGTTATGTTGTGCTTTTCCAACTGCAATGTATGGTTTCATTTATATCTGTACATACAGAATTTACTTTGGAATTACTTGTCTGTGCATACAGAGTTTTATTTGGAACTATTGCAAACAATTTAATTTTAGGATGATTGCATTTCAAACAGATCATTGCAACAATGTAATTTCAATAATTTCGGTCTTGGGTAATTTTTTTAGAAGAATAATACAACAAAGATAAGTAATTTAGAGTATTTCCTATACTCAATTGAGTATAGGAACACAAGTACAGCTTAGTACAACATTAAATCCTTCTATTTCTTTGAATTACATAAGAGCCCACAACTATGGCACAGAGCACTTGTTAGCTTACCTTTTATTTACCAAATTTTCATAATGTTCGTTCCTCTTGCCCTTTTTCTGTCATTTTGTTTTACCACTAATTAGATAAGATTAATTATTGAATCTCTGTATGTATTTTAGTTAGTATTTTAAAAAAGGTTTTAACTGACCACTGTGTTTGTAAGATACTTTGACCCGAGTGCAAATGACCTTTGAAGTTGAAGCGCCCTTTAACCTTATTTATCATCACCATTACAACGGTGCTTGGACCATTTTACAGGTACAGAGAGCAAGGTTCCCAACAGATGGTGCTGAGCGCATTAGCCCAGAGGTCCATTATGTTGCACACAATCTGAATAATATCATTATTTTACTAGACAAGGAATAGAATTTGGAAAAAGTTTGAGATTCAAAGGTCATACTGGAAGCGTACACTATTCCAGAAGACAACTGAAAACAAACCTGCCTTACACACGATTCGAATTCACTGCTTTGGTGTTATATGCCTTGGGGACCCAAGTGCCTGCACCACCAGGCTTGCACTGCTTTTGTCATGAAGATTATAAACACTTATTTAAGGGTAAAAAATATTAATTATAAAATGCAAATTTAATTATATTAAATTTATGAAAGCTTATTAAACCATCGCAAATTCGTAATCGTCGTTAATTGTAATGAAATTACTAAAGAAGTGTAATCATTCACAGTGGGCGTTAATATAGATATTGCTTTCTAGTGGTAGCCTGTGGTATAGTGGAAATTTTTCTTTCAAACATTTTGTCTGCTCCTGTAGTAGACATCCTGTGAGCGGGCCTGATGCCCCGAACCTCGCCATAATAATAAAGGCATATTATTATTATTATTATTATTATTATTATTATTATTATTATTATTATTATTATGATTATTATTATGATTATTATGGTTATCTCCAGTGGCTAGGAGTCAGAAGCTGACCAGCAGGGAGCTTCACCTGTTACCGCAGTGTCACTCAGGATGTCTGCCGCAGCTTTGGTCAAAAAATTGGGAAGATCAATTTCCTTTCAGCTCAGAAAGCAGAATACACATTTATTAAAGTTAGATTAATTGTGTACAAAATAATTGAAGTTATTTAAATATTAAGCGGTTTAGTGTGATATTTGTTTTTGCTGGTTCAGAATAAGTTTTGGATTTATTGGTTTAAATGAAAATAAACCATGCAGAATGCAAAATGTGTAATTTTTTCAGAGTACCAGCAAGATTTTCTTATGGGCCACCAGTGACTGAACGTTGGTTGCAACCACTGGTCTCCTACGTATAAATGAATTGATATTTTTGCTATATTTATTAATTTCTTTTGTGTTATTTCTTGCAGTTGTTTAAAGACCCTTTGGAGGAAATGACTGAAAAAGGTGATACACTTTTGAATAATACGGAACTAAAGATTATTTTTGGAAATTTACCTCCAATTTATGAGGTGCACAGCAATATGCTGTTAGAATTACGTGAAACAGCTCTTCATTGGAAAGAAGAATCAAGTATAGGAAAAATAATACTCAAATATGTGAGTTTTTTTGTTTGTTTTTTATTTGCTTGTTTTATTTATTTAAATTATGTTTCACTTCAGTGTTTATCCTTCACTTTAACTTAGATTGACAGACTACTTAGATCTTCAAATACCTGGTCACCAGTATGTTAAAATGAATATCAACATAAGTAAATGATTCTAATTTTCTCTTCATTTGTAACTTGTTAGTATAAATTGCCCAAAATGTGGCCAGTAGTGATGTTTTCATCCGTGATAAAATTGAGCGTTAATTCATTTTTTTCTCATAATTTTTCATTGTTTCAAAAATCAGAAAAATGGTTTCTAAATCTTATGATCATTTTGAGAGAAGAAGAAAAAAAAGGTGGTGGGACATCTCTCTATAGGGACAGTTGTGTCTGTTTGAAAGTTCATTTGCAGGTTTTCGTCATCATTTAAGATGAAATTGTTTGTATCTGAAGGGTTATTAATAACAATATTGTTGAAAATTAGGTTCCAGAACTGACAAGGGCATACCCATCATTTGTCAACTTTTTTGAAAATACAAAAGAAATGTTGGTGAAATGTGACCAAACAAAACCTCGTTTTCATGCCTTCTTGAAGATATGCCAGACACGCCCAGAGTGTGGCCGGCAGAGTCTGCAAGAGCTTTTGATAAGGCCTGTGCAGCGTTTGCCTAGTATCAGCTTACTACTTAGTGGTAGGTGCCCATTCATTTATGTCATATTTGCTGTGGTTTAGATATTATGTAATAAAATAAATGTCTAACATGATTTTATGTATAGGAAAATTTAAAAAAATAAAAAATTAACTAATAAGTTAATTTTCCTTGGATGAATTTATTTTCTTATATTTAATGAATGATTTTTCTTAAAACAAAATGTATTTTTAAATTATAGGAGTTTAAAGTTTAATGCACCTTGAGATATATAAAATTATAATAATACAAATAAGAATTTTTTTGGAAAAATATAGATTTTTGTCCAAAAAATGTGAATGTCTGCCAGTGAGGTTCAGTTACCTGTGTCATGAGTGTAATAAATATGTTACTATTACACGAGTTTGACAACGAAGTTTCTTTTGACAGACCCAGTTATTGAAAATTTCAAAAAATAAAAAAATGAATCGCATATTGTATATTTAAAAGTTTATATTTTTCATTAACTAATACTTTGTTCTGTGATTTTTCGAAGCCATGAATTTTTCCTCATCTTCAGGCTACAATGAATATAAGATATTTGTTTTTTAAAATACATAATTAACAGGTTACTGACTAAAATAAATTATACAATTACAATGAAACACTAGCGCATATAAACTAACATGTGGCACTCACCTCTTGAACAACAAAAAAAATAATACAGAAAACTTAATAAATAAATACCTACATCCACTAGTGCAAAGCACTTTTCATGGCAGTTACATTAAGAGGATGGAAAAGACTATGGGCCAAGAATCAGTAAACTGTTATTTAGGTTTTTAAAAAAAATTCTCTTACATTCATTGTAGCCAGAGGATGAAGAAAAATTCATGTCATTGGAACCTTGCACAACAAAGTTTTGTTTAATGAAAACTATATACTTTTACATTACCATGTGTGATTCTGTGTTTTTATTTCTTAAATTTTTTAATAACCGTGTCTGTTAGAATCAGTTCTGGGCCAAACTTGCCTAGTAGTAATAGTGACTAACAATGTTCTGTTTTATGTATTAAATACATTCAATCTAGAGTATTTTAAAAGAGTTTTTTGTGCTTTTACATACATCCCAAAAATCTAAAATATATTTTTCAATCTTAAACATAAATTTTTTGAACAGATATCTTGAAGCATACATCCAAAAGCAATGCTGATCATTCAGCACTGGAACAAGCTTTGGGTGCTGTTCGTGAGGTAATGACTCACATTAATGAGGACAAGAGGCGAACAGAAGGGCAGCTTGTTATTTTTGACATTTTCAATGAGATTGAAAACTGTCCAGTAAGTACATTTTTTAAGACTTGTTTATACCCCTAAGTTAATGCGAAGTCAAGAGTAGAGTTGTTTGTGCTCTGTTGACCCAGAGTTACAAGAAGAGCCAGGTAGCTCTTCTGGGAGTCATTCATTTGCCTCATTCACATGCCTAAAAGGTATTGCTGGTGAATATTTGCTGAATTCATTGCTAATTCACGTGTCAAAAAGGTGTTGATAGTGAATATCTGCTTTAATTCAGTTTCTTGCTCTTAAAATTGCATGTTTTTACTTTCATCTGTTGCACAGTGAGAGAAAAACTTACACTAGACATAATTCCTTTCTTCATTACTAAATTAATATGTCTGTTGATACGTTTTGTCCATCTCTGGTTTAGAAAATCCTTTAATATTATTCTGTAAAACAGGACGTTGACTTGACCGTTGTTTTGATCCTACAGACGTAGTTCCATTTAATTATCTCTCTTTCATTTAGAGAGAGGGAGCCCTATAAACTAGATGTTTTCCTGGAGTAATGTATACTACAAGATTATGTTGTGAGCAAAATTCAACTATTCAAAAGTTTCTCCCTAATCCTAAAAGTTGCATGATGTACTTATAGTTTTCATTCTGAAGTGTTTATTCATTGATGTGGCTACTGTCCTTTGTCCTCATGCTTTGCTCTTGACAAAAAATGTAGATTTTCTCCATCAAGTTAAATACATTTTTAATTAATTTTTTATGCAAATGAGAGAAAACACTACCCCCCAAAAAGTTATGTTTAAAAATTACTATAAAAACTTTTGAACTTATCTGAATGTGAGTTTATGAAATGTACAGTAAAGCAGTGGTAAAAACTTGTTGAAGCATAATGAGATCTTTCCTCTGAAACTCAAGAGATAAGTTAGGATAACTCAGTGCTTTTAAATTTAATGACTGTTTCAGTGTAAAAAATTAATGTTTGTTCCAGCCTTTACTGGTATCATCACATCGAAGCTTCATTGTTAGGTGTGATGTCATTGAGCTAGCTGATGGTCTTAGTGGTCGAGGAGACTCGCTCGTCTTCTTCCTCTTCTCTGATACCATGGAGGTAACTTACAGAAAATTTAATTGTGTATCCATAGTGTCTTATATCATAATAACATATTTTATTTTTATGTTCGAGCAATTCTGTGTTTTAAGCTTTTGGTCTGAATAGAAAATACCCTTTTTAAATAAAGTTTACAGACAAAATTGATTTGTTAATTAAAAACTTTTAATGGTAATAAAATTAAATAGTTTAAATAAATAATAATATCATAAATTATTCAGTACCTCTGCAGGTGATTTGGTTATAGTAGGAAGAACCAGAAAGCTACTGTTGAAATGTTTATTCCGCTAGAAAAAGTGGGACTCTTAAACGAGCAAAAACCAAAGTACATGTACTTTACTAGAAACCTCTAAAACAAATACAAATAAATAACTAATTGCAAAAGATTCAAAACTAATTATTTAGGATCTATCTTAAATGATTAGAGAACTTAATAAAAGGGGAGGATATTATCTGATTTAGTAAAGCTTGAAGAATTAAATGGCTGGGTCATATTCAAAGAATGCAGGTAAACAGAATCCCAAAGGAGATAATGGAATGGGTGAACACGGGTGCAAGAAAGCAAGGCAGACCAAGACCTCAGTGGATGGATGAGAGTGGCAAGATTTAAGGGTGTTGGGTGAAAAGAGTGGAGAAGAACTGTAGAGGGTAGGTAAAGATGGAATGACTTAATTGAGAAAGCCAACACCCACAGAGGGTTGAAGAGCTAATGGAAGAAGATAATAAATTATTATTATTATTATTATTATTATTATTATTATTATTATTATTATTATTATTATATGGTGTATTTTCATGGTTGGTAAGTCTCAGAAAAAATATTTTTCTCTCCAGTTTTCTGTTCCAGTTGAGACAAATTGCTCAAAACCATCCAAAACACCGTCAATACCACCAACTCATGTTTCACCAATCCATTTGTGTACATCTTTAATTTTTTGTCCATCAATACAATTTTGTATATCAATAATTATCTAACAATTTCTATTCAAAAACCATTAAAATATTACATTAAAATATGGTTTAGTTTTCAATTATATTTCAACTGTCTGAAATATCTTACAACAATCCTTAATAAGCAAGCATTGCGAAGATGGCATCATTGAGAACACTAATGTAAAATGTAAAATTCTAAATTCTGTAAAACTTTTGAAACCAGTGAATTAAATTTAATACTTGCTGAACTAATGTGTACTCCCATGTACCTTTATGGGGAATGAGAAGAATAACAAATGATGAAGTTCTACAAACAAGGGTTCCAGAGTGTGAACAATAAGGTATCCCATGTCAGAAAGGAGATCAACGATTTGTTGAATTGTCATCATGGCAGCCCACCCGTCATTGCACAGTTGTCTTCTTTTCAAGGATTACCTGACCCGCAATGGTGTGGCAACGCTTCCACATAAACCTATAGTCGTGACCTTGCTCAGGCAGACTTCTTTTTGGTTCCTCAACGGTAAAGAGTCTTGTAAGGAATGTATTTCAAGACTTTGGAACATCGAAGCAAGTGTAATGAGGGTTCTATAGGACTTCTTCGATGAGGACTTCCTAAGAGCACACGAGGCACGGAAATCACGCTGGAAAAAATGTATTGATGAACAAGGATACTTTGAAGAATTTTAAGTTGCTGTTACAATCTAATGATAACGAATGAAGAAGAAGTAAGAGGAACTAATGAAAAGCTGCATCACTTTGCTGCATTTCTTTTGGGACGTACCTTGTATGTGTCTTATGGACTGTAATCGTGCAGTTGTCTTTTCAGTTATACTTATAAATGAATTTATAAGTATGTATGGAAATATGTATTGGTGATGTCGTCTAACACAAAAATATATCTGACTGGTATGATTTGTGTTTCTAGGTTTATGGATTATGTATGCCAGAAAACAAAAACACAAAAAAGAAAACCTTTTTCCACAAAAACTTTACAACTTCTCCATAGGAAAAAGTGTACAAATCACATCTGATGCCTGTCATTTATTATTTATTTTACAAATAATTAATAATAATATAATAATAGTAATAATAGTAATAGTAATTACAGTAATAATAGTAATAATAATAGTGATCATAATAGTAATAATAATAATAATAATAATGATGATGATGATGATGATGATGATGATATTGATGAATTTTATTTACATGATTTTCAGATTAAAAGCTACATGCTACAAATGATTATCTCTCATTCTGTTTTCAAGTTTTCTGTGGGGGGCTGTGGCCACATTTCAGATTAAGGGTTACATTATTTCACAGTTATTTCAAAGTATAAAATAGGGGCTCACCTTTGATCAGCTTTTTATCTGTAATTTAGTAGCCAATTTTGAAATGATTTTTGTCAATCTTGAATTTGGTTGAGATAGTCGGTATTCAAATTTCTTGAATCCAGTTGTTCGTGGTGTCCTCATCAAACATTTTGCTTTTTCTATATTCTGATTTTGAATGATAGATCATGTAAATAATTTTGTTCCAGGTGTGTAAGAAACGTTCAAAAGCGTTTAAAAGCCCAAATGTTACTGGCAGCTTGCACTCTATGAAAATGACAAAACCATACAAACATATCTGTTTGTTACCCTTATCAACAATCAAGAGAGTCATTGACATCCAAGAAACAAATGGTTAGAATCATATTTGCTAGTATTGATTTTTATGAGTACAGTAGAATGTCAATAATTTGGCCACCAATAATTGTGAAACTTGAAGTAAATGCTGTATTTGTGTACACATTTGTTTACATTGTTTATTGTATAGTAAGCCTAGATTTAATATAAAACATATATGTTGATATGTTGAAAAAAAATTTCATGCATTACATTTTTTCCCTTAATTAAAAACAAAAAGTTTCTACATTATGGTTTTATTCATCCAGACCATGTTTTTTATCACCAAAGTTAGTAGTGAACAATTTTATCAATTTTTTATTTTGAAGATATCTACTGACCTTTGTATTGGTTCATTTCATAATTAGATAATTTAATTATTATTGATATAACAATATGATTGAATGGGTCCAATTCTGGATCTGATAATCTGGATTATCGACATTCGAATGTATTTTTTATATATATTTTTATTTGTTCCGCTTTTATCACTTTCTGCTATTTTTGGTATCAATAGACAAGAGAACATCTATTGTAGATAATGCATGATATGTCACCCTTAAAAATAAATTGTGTTTGATTGATCTTTTGTCTGTGAATGATTAATTTTTGCCTTCAGATTGTCGGAATGCATTTTGTCTGCGGTGTCGCAACAATCAAGAATTCAGTGAAAGACAATATTCCTTTGCAATGGCGGATGAAGAAGCTGACAAAATGTCCTTTCTTAGAACATTGTGTCGGCAAATTGCTAACACTGTATGCAGAACAGACACTGTAAGTGTATTTGTTCAAATACAATGTGAATTTCCTAATTGAAGTCATAGATTACAAATTATTTCATCTGTGTTGTAGGAGTCATTCTTTAGCACTCAAGATTCTAGTGCCCTGGATTTAGATACAAGTGATGTTGTATATGGATCCCTCAGTAAAGCATTCAAGTAAGTAATTAAATTTTCTTTCTTTACTTTGTATTTATAATATATTTATTTTATTGTTTCCTATTTTTAATATTAGAACTATATTTCATTCATATTGAAAGTTAAGAATAACTCTCAAACATTTTATTATATTGTGTAGTTAAATTCTGTTTATTGTAATTTTTTAACCCCTTGTTGACCAATACATTTACTGCATTGGGTAAGTAATGTGCAAATGTTTTGTTCACAAATTTCAGGAGAACTAAACAGAAAGTAGGTCGAGCATTCAGTTTCAACAAGACTCCAAGTAAACTTAAAAGAGCTGTTTCAACAATGATGAGCCCGTTTGGTAGTACATCAAATCTCACTCCTGCATCTCAGTTAGCACAAATGAGACTTGCCTCTTGCAACAATCTCAATGTGAGTAGTAGTTTATTTGTTTATTTCCTGGTAACATTGTCCCATTTAAAGTCCAAAGTCAGTGAACTTGGAAACATTGAAATTCGGGGTGAAAACAAATTTGATATGAAAATCTAAATTTTTAAAGTTTGTAGTTTTATTGTGAACTAGATTGAGATTTGTTGAATTAAGTGAAGTGCATGTTTTAATTTAGCGCATGTTTTAATTTAAAACGTGCACTTTATTGAATTTAAAATATGCAATCTACTGATCATGTTGAAAACAAGAAATGCAAGTAAAATAAATGCCATATTTACCTGATTTTGAAGAGGACTCCTGGGAACTTTTTAATAAATCTTATTGTTTAGTCAAAATAAAATCGCCAGAGAATGGTCTGCTTAATCATAATGGTAAAACTAATCATTATAATCATGGTTTTTGTCGCTACCCACTTCAATTTCATGTGCCAATGATTCTTTCGTTTTGGACCTGCTCCCATAATGCATCACCCTCTCACTGTTTAGGCCCCTGTTAAAGATTTACAGGTTCAGTTTGTCTTTCATTTGACATCGCCTATGAACGTTGTGTTGTGTCACCAGATTTTGGTTCTGACTCACTCTTGTTCATGGCCTCTGATTTTTTTACAGTTTGTTCACTCTCTTTATCAGAATAAACTTGAAATTCACATTATTTTATATTGTTTGTGAGATCGAGTTGTGAACTGAGAACTTGTAAGTTCCATTTCTCAGGTAATGTAGGAGATAGGAAAGTTTAAGTTGGAAATTTTAGGCAAAGATATATTATTTATTATTTGGTGGTTGAGTTTAGAATGCGTTCTTCTATCAGTGAGGATTTTTTCATTTCCATCTCTTGCAAAACACAGATTTACACATGTTGGGCATCGAACTGTGAGTCCAAAGTCCAGTGTAAGTATAAATTAATTAAAGTTTCCTGACCCTTTTAATAATTTTTATTTATTGTTGATATTGCAGTGTTAAAAATATCAAGTGTACAGATTCTGCTACAGGAAATGTTTGCTACAGGAAAATTTTTCTGTAGTTATAAACTGTTTATAGATTTTCTTCCTCAATGTAGTGTTGTTTTTCTTTCATCCACAGGAATTGGGGACATCTCCTGTTAAATCTGAAACATCCTATGTAGCTCCTATGTCAGTACAACCAACCCGCAAAAACAAAGCACCACCACTGAATGTTTCTTCCTTACGAAGATTATAACACAGGCTATAAGGAGGACTGGTGTATGAAGGGTGATGATGTAAGGTGGTTCCTTCCAAGTTACCAGGCCTCTCCAATTTCAGGTGAGTAGCAATAAATTATGAAATAGTAAGTCTCACACGTGGTATTTCTTGGAAAGGAATGGAATGTACCGATTGAAGGCAAAAATTAAAGACAGATGGAGCAACTGTGAGTTTGTTAGATAACTCCAAAGTTACTCACTTATAAAATGCCCTAAGTGGTTCCTAGCCATTGGTCATGATAGAAAGTGTTGAAGTCACTACTAGCATCAGCAGGAATATGAATACAAGTACTGGTATTGAAGGGAAGTTCTCAAGTTTGTGATTGATGTAAGCTGGTCACAAACACCAGGTGTGTGTTTGCTTATTTAAAATAGTAACAAGGCTGTGAAAAAATTTTCCAATATTGTGGCAGAAAGTATCAGATCCATTATGATCAAAGCTCCTTCCTTTAAATGAGAATAGCAAAACAAGTGAGCCCAGAATGAATGACAGTGGTTGTAGAAATTCATAGGTCAGTCTACCCAAACTCCTCTTTTAAGCCCTAGAAGAATATTTTATCTACAAGGCTCCTACTCTTATCAGGTTTTGTCTGACTAGAGCTCAGAAGTTTGGCAAAATGTCTTTTTTTATTGTTACTATTTTATACTTTTACATTAGGAATCTCTTAATTGTTCTTCTGGAGTTCTTTCAGTCAATTTTTATTTTGTCTATTTTAGTTTCAGATAACTATTTTTGCCTCTTTCTGCCTTTTGCATCATTATTTTACTTTTCAAAAGCCTTTCTGCCTGCCTATTTAATGTAAAATAAATGCCTGAACTTCTGTACTCTGCTGATGACAACCTGAATCAATAATTGTCGCAATGACTGTGTTCATTGAAACTGAGTGTGCTTTTCAGTTGGGTGATTAGTTTATGTTCCAAATGAATGAAATAAATTCTCATTAATTCTAATACTGTATTGAGACTTTATGTGGTAAATTCTGAATTTAATTTAGGTAATATATAGCATAGCTTGCTAGTATGCATTTATTATTGCCAGTTGAGATTTTTGTGTATATTGGTTTACTGCACTATGAATTCCCCTTCCCCCCTACACACACTCTCACACACTCACGTTAAATTAAGTTTAATATCCACTGTGTCTAGAAATCACTGTGACCAATGTATCTAAAATTCTATGTTAAATTTCACGAAGAATGGAAGTCGTTTTTCTGAAAAAGAAATTGACTTTGACAAAATTGAGTTTTCATGTCGCATTCACGCTTGCAATTCAAACAAACTTCCATGCCATTGCCGACACTGCAAGGTCTACTGGGCATTGCCTTGTTTCTTTGTGTCACCAATGAATTTTCGATCATTTGTCTATTAAAAAGAGGGTTTTTTTTTCTCCACACAATGTCAGGATCCGAGATTCTGTGTGCGAACCTGAAATAATGAAACAAAACTTTATAAGATTAAAGTAAAGTAACATGACTTTTTTATACAAGAAAAATAATATGTTAGTAACAAACCAGAATACGGAATAGAAGAAAGTAATGCTGTCATAACTATTGAATATTAGTTAACATAATTTTATGAAGATCAAGTATGCCTTAATTTCATCATTTTCACATCCAATCAGCTAGGATCTCAATAGTTTCCTAAATTATAGTACTGGTAAAAAACTTTTTCAAATCAGAACTTAAAAGCCCTTCTAGTAACATATCTACGACTAGATTTTGTTAGTTGCTTATTAATTTGCAAAGGATGTAAAATAGCATATATCTTGTAGAGCAAAAGCTCTCTGTATTCACTTTGGGAAAGTTAAACATTAAAGCCTTATCAATGTACTTCTTGATTGATATAATGATGTTTTCTTTGAATAAAACATTCGTCAAATACAGACTATATCAAATAAAATACATACATCAAATAAAGAGTATGAGGGTGTAGGCTTCTCCTAAGGTAATAATACCATGGGTAGCTGTAGACCAAAGCACTTCATGTCATGGTACATAACTAGAAGTTGTTTAGAATTTAATATTATTCTTAGTACATACAAACATAAATAAGGTGTCAAATTCTCTTTACAGTATTATCTATATATGCCAACCATTTCAAATGATCATCTATATGACACCTGTATAATTTGTGTTCATTACTGTAGATATATCTAGATGATTGCAATTTAAGTAATTGATATGAATCTTGATATGATGAGACTTTGATAGGAATCTTGATTTTACAATTTACCAAAATACTATCAATATATCTACCATGTAAAGTAAATACAGTTTTCTCAATATTTCAACTTACAAA
This sequence comes from Gryllus bimaculatus, assembly GCA_017312745.1. Lineage (NCBI taxonomy): Eukaryota > Metazoa > Arthropoda > Insecta > Orthoptera > Gryllidae > Gryllus > Gryllus bimaculatus. The sequence continues at coordinate 8,397,172 of BOPP01000041.1, forward strand.
TTCCAATACAGCCTATCAAGGATAAGAGTTATACCTTGTTTCGCTTTAATATGAAATTCCAGCTTTAACTAACAAGCATTGTCAGCAAAAGAAACAAGCCCCCCCCCCCCTATCATCGTGAACATGATGGCAAGAACTCTGCTTTTGAAACTGAAAGTCAGACCCTAAGAAATCAGATAGGATTGGATATACTATATGCTACCTCCTTCCCCTCCTACTTTCTTAAGTTTGTGCAACGGTCACTAAAGTAACCTTATTAAAAATAACTAAACTAGGAAACTAATGATTTTTAATTTTGCAGGACTGTGGTCCAAAGGGATTGACCCTTCAGTCTCCAAGAACAAACAACTTCTCGTCTTCCAATTCAGATCACTGGTTTGTGGTTGTGCTGAATTTTAGAACAGTTGTGCCTTGTGTGAAGTATTTTGTTGTGCAAGCAAACAAACATTTTTCTAAAAAATTGAGTGAATATATTTGATAAAACAGGTTTCTCAAACTTTTTTCTGTGAGGTCTGGTTAAAAATTATAGTATTTCCTAAATCAGTGATAATACATTTATTAAAAATTATACTTTTATTGAAATGTACATATGTTTATTATTGAAATTATTTAAAACCTAATGAGAGAGTATTGAATAAAGAAATGTTATTTACTTTTTTTAAAGTAGAAGTTGAGAAGCAAGAGTATCCTTTTCTTTTGATGTTTGGAATGCTTTTTGCGAGAATTTGTACCAGAATGCAGAACACAGTATGAGGAACTTTGTGATAGTTGATACTCATTCTTGTACATAGTGTTGATAGAGGAAATAATATTATATAATTTTATTAATGAAATATATTTTTAAAAATTTATCTTTAATTTTATTGGCTAATGGTCTATCCAAAAGTAGACATTTAGTGTCAAAACACTGGCATTACTGTAGAAAATCTTGAGCATGCTCCCCAAACTTTTATTCTATGTTTTGTTAAAAAGAAGTGTCCTTATTTTGTGAAAGAAATCATCTGCCTTGTTTGATGGGGAGATGGCATTTCTAGATTTCTGGAAATAATCAGAATCTACAGCTGAATTTGGTGTAGATGAATTTGCAGGATATTTTTGGAGATAAATTTTCCAAAAAAATGTATTCAAGGATGAATTTTACTTTGTCTTGTCATAATTGTGAAGTGACTCAACTAAAGTGTCACATCATATTTCTGAAAAGTATTGCATACAGCCATCTATTTTTATGCTGTACTAATTTTGCTTACCTACCAAGTTTAGATTAATAGCCTCTGAAGTTGTTTGAAGGAGAAATTAATAATCCTTGGCTCTTCTATGAAATCGATATCATAACAATTTAAGTGGCTGGTCCCTTAAATTGTGGAGATATCCTGGGGCAATGGTGGTTCACGAGTTGACTGTTTTTTACCGAAATAATTGCGGACTGTTTGCAAATAAATAAGCTAAACAGCTTGTAAAATATTTGGTATTTATATTTAATAATTGATATTTAAACATGTGACTATCCTTCCATGTATCAGGAATGAATATTCTAAAAGAATATCCAACTTCTTCTTGCATTATCTAGAGACAATTATAACCTTTATCATCATGATCATCATTGTCGGTTAAGTCTATTGGCCTGTTCCGTCTTCAAGAGTATCCTTCCATTGCTTTATTGGTCTGCCTCTACTCCTCCTGATCAGGTTGCAGGTCTAGAGAATTTTTGGCATTCGATCTTCCGGCATTCCCATGAAATGTTCATGCCAATTCTTTTTTAGTATGTCTATATTTTCAGTTAGGTTCAAGATCTTTGATGTTCAAGTTTCTTTTACAGTCCAATATAGAATAGCCTGCTAAAGATCTACAAAATCTCATTTCCGCAGCTTCTATTTTTCTTTTATCTGCTCTATTGAGGACCCAATTTTCACATCCATAGGTTATCATTGGTACTGCCATTGTTTTATAACATTTCAGTTGTGTGTCTCTATGTGCTTTCTGTCCGAGTCTTTTGTATACTTTAGCCCATTTTCTGAAAATTTTGAATTTTTATATAAAGCGGACATCCCTGTTTGACAGCTTGATTTACAACTTCAATCCATTATTTCCTGTCCATACATATTTTAGTTTCTGAGTATTTGCTTCAGATTATACTTGTCATGTGAATTGGGTATCTGTTTAATTTCATTACAGGCCATAATAGGCTCCTGGAGACTCTATCAAAAGGTTTTTTCAAAGTCTAAGCAGATTGTATCATTCGACCATTAATCTTCTAAAAGTTAATAAACAGGGCTCTCTTTTGATGTAAAAGTGTTTTAAAAATATCCTACACAAGGACTGAAAAAATTCCTTTTTTCTTGAAACTTTAGGATCTGCTGGAATTAGTGCATTACCAATGCCTATCATTAATTTTAAAACATGCACGTTATTGAAATGCTGTGTCTGTTTGTATGGTATTACATTTTTCTATGGTTGCATATCCAGATGCACATCAATATGCATTTGAGGAATTGCTTATTGCTGTGTTTCTACAAGTGTTGAAAAACATTAATGTTCCAATGTTACCTATTCATAACCATATTTTGTAATAAAGTTTTCAAAATATACCTTAATGTTATGATTGTAAATGTAAGATTAAATTGTATTTGAATATTCCTTTCAAAAAACAAATGTTCTCTACCAATATAAATTCTATGAAGTTTGTTGCATTTTCAAGTATATTTTTCTTCTATTTATTCTTATTTTAAGTCCTTTCATCATTTCTGGATATGTTGTTGTGTATCTAGTAACTCAGTATCATGTGTTGGTCAGTAAAGAAATTCCCAACCTGTTAATTCTATTGAAAATTCAAGGTTTGCATATGCAATGCTCAAAATTCCTGAGCCTCCACTGTTTCTGGATAGCAAGTTGAATAGATCCTACGGGTTGCATGGGGCAATAGTTACGAAACGGCTTTATTTCCTAGTTAACCAAGATATTCTTTTTTCCATCTTCTAACTATTCTAGCCATTCCATCTTGTAACTATTGCCAGATGGTATCCAGCAGTGAATATTTGACTCTCAATTCATGAAAATGCTTGCATTACTAATGAATTTTGAGAACATGTAGTATGCATGTTTCAAATTATTCTTTGTCTTCCATAGATTCTAACTTTTATTTATACGACATAAATGAGAATCTGTTTATGAGTCTTGGAAGAAACAATATTTAAATTCGTACAGAAAGTTAACAAAAATTCTTCAGATAAACAACAAAAATCACACAATTGTATTTGCCTCATTAAATGAACACCTGTTTATCTCAATTTGCTCAGAAACACTTTTGTCACATATTCTATAACATCCAGAAGATAGTGCTTAAAGTGCACGTTACCAAGACTTGATGCCCTAAGGATTTTTCCATGCATTGCTGGAGTTATGTTTGGATTTAACAACGAAAAATAAAATGTTTGAGTTGTGGGAAATGGGGTATTATATTATGACAGTCCTGTACAGCAAATGGCTCTACAATTGCAGCCAACCTCATCAACCACTTTCCAAACCAGAAGAATTTCTGTGTAGCACTTAGTCTTGGTAATGTGCCAAAGCTGCAACAAAATTGGAAAATAAAAAACACTTTCTACATGAATCTGTGTTACTCAAGACAGAATGGAAAAATAACTATTTATTACTAATATTATGAGGAACAGACTGCTGTGTGTGTGCTTTTTTGTTTTTTCAACTGAAATGGTCCATTCTATATAGTATTTTGTGAGATGCATTTAGAGGTACCCTGGATGGTACCGGAATGTGCTATTGGTAGAGAGCATAATGCATTCACCCCAAAATGACAAGCCCTACTAGGAGGCTTGTCATTTTGGGATGTATCTACAACTCCCCAGGTCTACCGGAGAGTAGTGTGTGGGGTTACACTCAGGGTGGGTGGTGTACATTTAGAGTACTGAGCTCTTTTAAATGTAACACCTGAAAAATCCATCAAATTCTTCATCTCTTATGAACACCTTCAGAGGCTGTTGGTTTCTTGTATGAAAAATGACATTTTTGTACCATGTCAAACAGCAATATAGCTTTGATGAAAGGTGATTAGTCATTTACTGCAGATACTCTTTAAAAATGTATCTCACCATGTTAACTACTGTATTTATTACTAATTGCACATGATCTTTCTTTTTTTGTATGCTATTCTGTTTATACTGAGTTTTTTTGTATTTCCCAGACATCTGATTTGTCATGTATTGAAATTAATCTGCCTAGTTGGCGTAAAACTGTGAAAAAAGTTTATTGATGAAAAATTATTTCCATTACAAATTTCACTGAAATAAAATTTCTAAGAGCAATCATATAATTGTTTTGTTTTTATTCTGAGAGTTTTGTGGTGTAAAGCAGAGCATCTATGTAAATTCAATGTTATTAAAAATGCGGACTGAAGTGAGTATCTTCAGAAGACATAAAACAGGCAATACTCATAAAATGGCAACAGTTAAGATAGGTTTTTGAATGAATCATTCATATTTATAAACAGTATTGTATTTCAGTAAATAAAAGACTGTATTTCTTCATTTGTGCTGTTTTAATGAATTTATCTGCCGATCCTGTGGCCGAGATCGCAAAGGCAGTAGTGCCGTAGCGATCTCGGACCGAAGGATCGCAGGTTCGAGTCCCGCCTCGGGCATGGTTGTGTTGTGTTCGTCCTTTCACCCCCTAGATTCATAACATCATCCTCCATCTCTCATTATCACCTTTCTGAATAACATTCAGAATTGTAACTCGAGGATTTATCCTCACCTCAAGGTGACACACCTTCGACAGTCGACCATGAACAGTAAGTGAAGTGGAACGACTCAAGTGGTCCAATGTGGCCAATCAAGTTTAAAAAAAAAAGAGAGAGAGAGAGAGAATTTATCTTCATTATCAAAGTCCATTTGTTATTTAGCTCTTATTTAAATTTTTTTGTACATTACTAATTCCCAATGCTCATAGAAATTGAAAGTAAACTATGCAGCCTTCAGCTTTGAAATGTATCTGTGGTTGCATAGATAGTGGTTGTTAGATATCCAAAAAATAAAAATATTTCTCATTTCTATTGTGGGCAGAAAACTAATGAAAACTTTGCACCCTCTTGCTTTGCGAGAGATATTTATGATGACACAAAGGGACTTGGGAAAACACTGAAAACAATGATACAATTTTTAATTTCAATGAAAAATGGAAATATTTGATAGTGTTACTCCATCTATTTTCATACTACACATACCAATAATTCTCACATTCAGTGAATCACTGCTTGTAAAACTGCTGAAATCAAGTGACAGCAAGCCTCCAAGGAAAAGGCCATCTGCCATTTAATGTTTGCTGTTTATGTGTTGTGTTATGAACAGCATCTTTTTTTCATATACTTTACCTGCAATGAATTGTACTCTGTAAATAGTATACGGTTTTTGCAGTATTCCTGAAGACTTTTTGGTAAAATATTTCATTTACACTACTGTTCTGTAAATAAAGCCTCCTTACTCTATCACTTTCCCATCCATATCATCATCCAACAATGAAATTCTCGGAATAACTTGCGAAAGATTGTTTTAAATAACAGATGATAAGTATCTACTATTTACAAACTAATTAAATAACTCATCCTAAATATCAGATTTGTTATGGTAATATAGCTCCCAAAAGATTCTAAAAAATAAGAGCAAGAAATTTTTCCATTTCAAAAGCCAAAAATACGCTAAACTACTCGTTAAAAAAAATTGAATATAACCTTTTTTAAGAATGATTTCTTAAAACATCAGTTACCAAGAATCTCTGTCATTAATTTTGTTCTTTTCCAACGTTAATTGTTTGACTTACAGTTTTCGAAATTTCAGGGCCAACGAAATTGCGAAGAGCACCACTTCCTTTACCAGTACGCTTATAGGGTATAATATACGTAGTAGGTGAAAATAATGTTGTGGTGCGAAAAAATTGATTTTGAAATTTTGACAGAAATTTTTTCCGCAGGTTTAGATTTTTGCAGTGCGCATAAATCTTTGGATAAGTATGTCCCGTTTGTCGCACTTGTCCTTTTTGTTCCATTTCGTCAATTTTATTCCCCATGTCCCATTTGTCCCCCTTTCCTGTTTGCCCCCTTGGCTAATTTTGTCCCTTCGTTCCTTTTTTCGCGCAGCATTACATAACTTTCTCTTCTTAAGAAGTTCCTTCTTAAGCTCGAGAAAGTAACAAAAAGCATTGTGTGTAACATGACCTCTATTAGTCTTCAAATATGTGACTGTGACTACTGGTCGCGCGAGTTTTCTTGATACACGGGCTCCCTAACTCATGCCCAGCGCTGAATAGCACGGCCCGTTGAAATTCTTAGGTCCGACTCGGAACGGCACGTTTCAATTTACAGTGCTACCATCTCCCACAACGTACATTCAAAACAGTCGAAGTTATTTTCGTGCAAGTGTGTTAATTAGTGGTTTGCTAATATATTGTTCCCATACTTTACAACGTTTTTGGTTTGGTTTAACGATTACTGTTTACTGTTATTTGATTGAATAGTTTATTGTTTCTTCCTTTTATACGACTTTGACTTATTTATCTGGTAGAAATCTTTATTTGGACATTTGATCACTGTCATCTTCACAACTTTACGTGAAGATAAACTATGGCAGACGCAGTCCCAGGGCCCTCTCGGGAAACTCCGATAACGCCACCATCTCGCCGTATCCACACTCTTCATAGTGTGGAGAGGAAAATTATTGCTAACGTGGTAGACTGTTGTCAAAGAGAGATAGAGAACAAGTCGCTCCTTGCCCCTCTTAACCAAGCCTTGAAGAGGGCGACCATTTACATGGATGCAAGCATTGCATCGGTGAATAGAAGAAGAAAAAAAAAGGTTTTGCACCCTGATCAGTCACCTGAAACTCCAGGCAAAAAGAGGTACTACTGTCGTTTTTATTAAATGAAATACATGACACTTACTATTTGGAAGTATTTATTGTTTTATTGTTTCGCGAATGGTAAGTGCATGAATATTTTTTTTATTTGTTGCCAGAACAAGAACACGCGGGAATATCCTGTTGGACGATTTCGATAAGAGAGTAATCAGGGACACTATTCATGATTTTTACACTGTTCAGAAGGTCGTTCCTACAATAACAAAACTACTACCAGTGCTGAAACAAAAAATCAATTGGAATTGGAGCCCTTCATCACTTTGAACCATTTTGAAATCTATGGAATTCGTTTGGAAGGAAGGTCAGAACAAACAAAAATTACTGTTAGGACGAGGTGATATTGTAGATTGGAGCTCTCGATACCTGGTGAGTATGAAACATTTTAGAGAGGAAGGAAGGGATATTTTTTTATTTAGATGAATCTTGGATAGACAATAATATGACCACAGGAAAGTGCTGGCAAAAGGAGAATGATATTTTAGGAGTGACTTCGTGGGGCAGATCTGCAAAACGACTCATTATTGTTAGTGCAGGTTCTCGAAGTGATTTTATTGCAGATGCTAACCTAATAATGGAAGCGAACACGTCACAAGGGGATTACCATGGACAAATGAACTCCATCAATTTTGAAAAATGATTCAATATGCAATTACTTCCAAATATACTCGGATCATCTATTACTGCGCCTTGCAGTTAATCTTCCGGCCTCGTCCTTAAAGACTTATTTAGGGGACTTATTACATAAAAAACTATTTGATCAATTTCAATTTTGAAAAACTTCTCTCACAGCTGACGTTGGCTGTGGCAATTGTGAAAAATATTCGGAGCATTATTATATTGGACAGAATAGATTACCATATTGTTTACATTTTCAAGAAAAAATACATATATTATGATTAAATAAATGATTTCCATTACATATTTCCCAGTGTTTTTAATATTTCGAATGCCGAAAAATAGGCGCTTCTCACGAAACAACGATTCGTGGGTCCGCGGTGGGATAAAATTCGTTTTCTAGCATTGCTTGTAATCTAAGGAAGAGCAGTCGGCAAACTGAAAAAATTAGGCCATTGTCCATGTAAAACGATGTTCTTCAAAAGAAGAAATTTGTCACCGCTGCGAAACGTACAGATTCAAAAAAGTCTCCGAGTGACTAACATTTCTGTGATCCGGCAGTTCTGGCGTGAACACAAACCAAAAACTGCATGTTTACAATAATTTTTGAAAAAGTCAGAAAGTGAAAATATAAGAATGACGATGAGTAAAACTCTTTATTATATTATATTATATTTCGTAAGTATGTTTTTCCATTATAATGTAAGCTATATTGTAACTAAGGCATGATATGTTTTTGATGCCGAGTGTACACTGAGAAAAAAGTGAACCTGTTTTCTCCACTGAATATTATTTTCTGTTAAATTCAATATCATTACAGTAATTTCACATTTCTGTTATTATAAAAGCGAATATGTTGTTTTAATCATGTCGGCACCATTATCAAAAAAGTTTCATTATTTTTTTGGACAACATATCAATTTTCATTTTAAATGTATAATAAACACTCGAATAAATGCACAGAACTATTGCAGCTATTTTCAAAGTGTATGTGATGTAACCCTAGATTACTAGGCGGCCTGTACCGTGTTATTACAAAGGCATAGTCTGACGGACTATTGTGGGTAAAAATATAGAAAAACTCATTTTTTTTACAAAGAAACACTAAATTTAATGGATTGAACATATATGAAATAGAGTTGCAAAATATATTTTAATGCATTTATGGATACAATCAAATAACTTGACTTTCACAGAACACACTTGCTTGGTGCTGTACAGTTATGACCATATATACTATCTGGTCATGGCTTTTGAGAACTGTCCGCAGTAGTACCTCGTCATGAAACCTTTGTTATGATAGCCGTCGTCTCATTATGATTGCTAAATGTTCAGATCAAAACTTAAATACTACAAGACAATGTATTCAATATTTATTTTCGTATTCATTACTCTCAATATTAGACAATATAGCGCAAAAAAACTGACGTAGTTTCAAAGGCGTTATCTACTGGACGACGCATGTTGGCGTGCACAGGAAAATGTGCGTGAGCACTAGGTTACGTTTATTTCACTGGCTAGTCACGTAATGAAGAAACCTAGCATTATAAAAACATTATATCCAGCATTATAAAAGAACCTTTTCTGTTGAAAGAAATGATTCATCGGACATTTTACGGCACAAATGATGTCGTATTTGATTTTATATCACGATTGATTGCGTCATCACCCATTCAACCAATCGTAGCGAGAGAATCGGGGGGAGGTAGAGCTAAACGTATAATATATAACAGCCGACAACCGTTTACTCGCACGATGTCAAATACTCAAGTCGTTATAGGGTAGTTGTTTCGCAAAATTAAGTTTGATTCTCTTATAAGTGAATAATGCTGTTATACAAAAAAATATAGTGTAGTATTAAAAAAAAAAGTGTTTGAATTTGGCGCTGAGAAAATTTCAAAAAATATTTTTCTGATAGTATTTTTTTGTTATCTTTCGTATTGTTTTCAATCAGATAAAATAGTATTAAGTTGACAAAAAATAAAATAAATAAAAAACAAACGTTTCTGACAGTACAGGTGTGAGGGGTGCCTGATCGGTAGGTGGGAGGTCGGGGGCTGAGAACTCTTTCAAAAATAATATGTTTATGTTAGAATTATGATGCAACTACTCATATGCCATTTGGTTTAGTGGAAGTTCTTTTTCCATCTTTTCAGAGGGACCCTTGTCCCCTCCTCTCCAATAAAATATTGAAATCTTGCTTCTTGTATTTAGTATTGTCCGAATCTAGTAATATGGCCATCGTTAGATAAGCAAACGTATCCTCAAAATGTTGCAGCTGCTGAAAACGCTCACGAATTTCTTCAGATATTATTTCTAACGAAAAAATCACTTTTCTTCTCAACTCAGTTTCTCAAATGAGTAAAGATGGAAGCTGTTTTCTTCTTCAGAATATCTGCAGAAAGCGTCTAGAATGTCTTTCTACGGCATCTCTTGTACTTCACCGCGTATCTTGAGAGCTTTTTAAACTTTTGCCTGGGTTGCTATTAGAACTCCTCAACAATATGCGGAAATACAAAAAATGAATAGCAAAGTTCCAATGTGCCAAAGAATGTTACCGAATTCGCCTCAACTGAGGCAACGTGTGAACAAACCAGGTTTAACGAATGATTTAAGCTAGTTACGAATTCAACTTTGGGATTTATTACTTTAATTCTTTGCTGAAGTCCTGAATGCGTTCGTGTACCGATGCAAATAGGTTTTCTAAAACTCAGAAACGAAAATTACTATTTTTCAAATATTGCTAATCTTACGATTTTTAAAATTTATTTATTTATGTTAAACTTTTACTCACCTTTCAACTATTTATAGTTAAAATGACGGAAAGGGATTCTGGAACTCAAGAAATGAACGCAGATAATCTTTTTCCCCCTTCGTCACATACAGATTTTACTGTTCTTTAGATTGAATAAATCTAAATCTTTCCAGCCATAACATCATCCTTACCAAATGCCTGACCTCCACAATTGCTTATATCGAGGCCATCTTCAAGCTTTCCCAAAATCATCTTCGAAATTCCTTCAGAAATTTAATCTTTTGTTTCAATGAAGGCTGCAAAAGATCCCAATACTTGTACTCCACTACTTAATCACTACCTTTCTTAATACTTGGTTTGTTTGGTTTTTATGAGAAACGTCTGGAGTGCTATCGAATATAATCGATAATACTACTTGGTCTTTTTTTATTTGTCCGATGATATGTTGGCGAATTTTATTTTCCAAAATTGCTGTAAATTCGATTTCTGATGACATACAGTCCCTGGCCATATTAGACGCACCCTAAATTTTCAATAAAATTCACTTTTTTGAGACGAAAAATGTATTTTTTTTATTTCTAACGAAATACATAAGTAATAATTGAATACTTACGAATCAGAAACAAGATATCATATGCAAAATTATGACTGTCAGTATAATATATAAATAATTTTTCATAAAAATCTCCATGCACATGTATTCTTTTAAATTATTCGTCAGGCTACCTTTGGCGGCTATTAGAGCTTTCATTCTTTTTGGTATGATATTAATGCACGCCTGGAAGTTTCTTGCAACTCTGGATGATGGTACCAGACCTTCAATTATTTTCAAGGTTGGCGAATTTTTGTTGTTATTTTCTTAATTTGCGATTTTCCCTCTTATGAGCTCCAAAAATTTTTCTATTGGGTTTCATATCTGGTGAATTTCCTGACCATGGTAACACAGGAACATTTTCTCAACAAAAATGATATGAACTGTTCGAGCAGTATGACTTGGAGCCCCATCTCGCATAAAACAAATGATTCTTCATTTGAGAACCATTCCTGTAGTTGAGCAGCAGTCGTTTTCCAATACTTGTTTTGTAACTGGTTCTTGTTTCAATGATGCCATAACAAGTACAGACCCCGTCTTTGCCACTGATCACTGAGCAAATCATTGCTTGATGGATGTTTCACAATCCGGATTGAACAATTGAATGATACTTTTCACGCAGGGCGCTTCTCACAATGTGCTTGTTTGCTAGAATTTCGAAAGTGATTCGTCGCTAAAACAAGCTTAAATACAAGTAAATGCAGCATTAGAATTAATTTTGGTTAGCAATTTATATACTTATGAAAAAGCACTAGACTAAATTTTTACCGATTTCCAGAAGTCCAAATCTTTATTCTTAAGGTTCTTACCCATGCAAGACGTTTTTTCTTTCATATCAGCTGTTATCTGGGTTTGTGGGCTGGTCTACAACTTAAAAAAATCATTTGTAGTAGTGTACACCTTAACTGTCCTTTCAGATACACAGATTCACTACTTTCCAATTTAAATTTAATTTGTGTTAGTAGTAGCAACCTGTTTTATGCAATTCTTCCTCAAACATCTCTCAGATCTGGTGAAAATATTATCTTCGTCACATGTGTTCTTCTTCGTGGGGATAATTCTTCATCAAGGGACAATTTTTTTTTTCTTAATTCGCCGAATAAAATGTCTCGGATACGTTCAACCTTCGAGATAACTCACGATTTGAATAATTTTCTTAGTCGACAAAAGCTTTCACTGCTGCGATCTTCCGATGAGACAATCACTTACCTTTCCATTATTTTTATTCAAAACTATCAGTTTTTCGTATACAACAATTCACAATTTTTTAAATAAACACGGCTATACCTATTTCACAAACTAATAAATGGAAATAAAACCATCTCATGCAACAAAACTACTCATGTCATCAACTGTCAACCTTGTCAATTCAACCATGTCAACTCAATCATGTCAAGCCTTGTTCTACTCAATCTTGTAATTTGTGCGTCTAAGCAACATGAGGGTGTCTACAACAATGGTACATAATGACAAATAATGTGTTAATTATTAGAAAAAGAAGCTTTGCTTTTATTGATGTGATTCCGCAACAACGCCAGATTGTAATGTACTGCATGAGAGATTCAAAACTTAATATTTTGTTAAAAATTTGGAGTGCGTCTAATAATTTGGCCAGGGACTGTATATGTGATTGAAATTTTGACACACATTTTCGGTCTTACAAGATGTTCCAAAGTATAGGATCGATTGCAAATTACACGCACCAAGTCTAAAAAGTTTACTCTATTAATATGGGTGACGTTTGCTGTATGGCCACGTACAGTCAAATTTTGTTTAGAGAGGAATTTTATAATATCAAACATTCTGATAAGAAATGCCACGAAATTTTGTTCTATATTGTCAATAGTTTGACCTTTTTAAGTCTGGTCTCCAACATCTTCCATTTACCATTATTTGATTGTGTGACTTGAATCGGGTCTTGAAACCTTAATATTTAATTTCCACCAAGTATTAAAACCATCAGGTGAGCAAAACTTTTGCCCATTCGGTGTTTACGTTCTCAAATAAACGACAGCAAAAGCAAAATAATGATGCTTTGGAAGGAGAATAAGCCATCCAAAACTGCTTAAAACATTTTCGCCGTTAGTTAATGTGTGGTAAAACCATTGCTGGGTAAGCCGTCTTGTATCTCCTTTCGAAGTTAAAGAATACTAATCTGAACGTTTTATTGTTGACGCTACGTTAAAGTTAGTACGACTATTGATATGTTTAACGACTGCCTGGCCTTGCTGAAGATATGAAAACGAATATTAGATTTGAACTTATATTAGCATTTTCTACTTATAATTCTTAATTCTCACCCATATATGAGAGATAAAGATCTGACTTCAGATATCTAAATATACAGGATTCTATTATTCTAATTCATCTTTCTTAAAATTGGTATTTCTTGACTTTATTTAAGTAAAAAATAATATTTTATCTACATAGTAAATGAGTTCGACTGGTCATTTAAAAAATAATTCACTTTTCCCGTTTTCTTCAGCCAAACAGTACGACAGATCTTTAAAAGTTAAATTGTCAATTGACATAAGCGAAAAAGAGTCCGAAATAATTGGATAAGCACGGGAATGCATCGCAAAGTGCGATTTATCCCCTTCACGCGCGAATACAAATATCGCGTGCGTATCCTAGAAAGGTGTGAAGAAGAACTAGATCCTAGAACAGTGTAGGCAATTGCCTTATTTGATTTTTTGTGATATGGATAATTGTTTTTGCGTTATTTGTTAATTGTGAATCAAAAACTCAGCAAAATAAATTAGTCAGGCTTCTAGCATTGGACATGTAACATTTTTTAATGTAGGAAACATTTATAAGAGCAAATCACTGACCTCCATATAATATGAACGTAAGTGGTGCAGATTTGGAAAAGCGGGTTAAGTGGCGTAACAATTGAACGACAGTACTTATCCCTCAATTGTCATGAGCCTAGCTATAGAAATGGGCAGTAGTGATTGGTAGTAATCCGGCGCGCATCCCATGTTATTTTGGGGGAGGGGAGAGGAGGACGGGGATCAGTGGTTAGGGCAAATGGTAGCACACCATCGCCACAAGCCGCACCGCAGAATTAGTTTGAAACGCCGAATATTAACAAAAGGCATACTTCTGGGTTGATATAATCAGCTGACGTTAAAAAGTTAATTCCATATCAAGGTGAGCTTCAATATTATGCAATAATGTTTGTATAATGAAGTAAATAGAAGTGCGTAACATTGCTTATGCATATTGTGTTGGTTGTTTTTAAAGGATGAGGTTTATCCCGATTTTCACTTATTCGGTGTAATTAATTAATGTTAAAAAAAAATTGATATTTGGCCTGACGAGTTTTAGCTTTTATGCCTAATGCAATTTTTCAAAATGAAATTCAGTGTAAACAAGTTGTGCATGATTTGAAGTCAAGACTAGATGTTGAATGGTGTGAAAAAGACGTCATTGAAGAATTTCTATATCCAATTTTAGGTGTCAATAAATTGTATTTCTGTGAAACAAAAACTGATTTTTCTCTGACCTGATTTAATCACCATTCAGCATTTAGAAGTAATTTAGTATACTTATTTATCTTTCCATTAGTTACCATGAAAGCAAAAATTCATAGGAGTGAGCCAGAAAAATCAGCTGCAAAAATGGAGGAGTCAAAAGAGAAAGGTGAAAATGAAAGAGATGACAAGCCTCGTAGTCGACAGAGCAAACGTAATATAAATAAAATCGTCAAGTATCATGAGTTTGAAGATGAAAATTCTGGAGAAGAAGACAATGTGAGACCCAGGGGCCGACAGGCAAAAAGAAAAAGGGGTGAATCAGAAGACGACGAGTTTGCAGATGATGACAACAAAAAGAAGAAAAGTAATCCGAGTGGTAGAGGTAGGAAAACAAAAGAGAAAGGGAATATAGAAATCGTAGATATTGAATCAGATGGAGAAGAAAAAACAAAAAAAGAGAAAAATGTTGGAACCAAGAAAATGAATCAAACTTCAAGTGATTATTCTTCCATTAATTTTTCATGTAACAAATCTACAATAGATGGAAAGACATGGAATTTTAAAATTTCTTCATGGAATGTGGGCGGACTGAAAGCATGGTTAAAGGTAAGTGGATTTTGTGTATTTTTGCATTCCTTTTCAAAGACAATAGAAAGGCATTTTCAACAAAATAGTTACAATTATTAACAAAAGTTCAAGAAAAATAATCATAAGAAAAAATACTAATTGAAATAAATACGTCTTTCTTATTGTTAGAAGTTTGAACGATGTATGTTTGATACATCATAATGAAACTTGTTGCTTTTGCATCCCTCTGCTAATGACTTGAGGTGCCAAAACCGTAGGCATGCATACCAAGGGGCCAAAGTCCCAATTTTTTAAAACTGATAATTTGGGGAATTGATACGTGATGTGTGGGGAAGAAGCTTTCGAAACCTTGGCAACCCTGTAAACGATCAACCCACAATCAATTCTTTTTATTAATTGTATCATTACACTTGTAATTTCATTCTCCTTGTTGTATGTTTTATTTATTTACTTGAAAAATATGCCATATGTAAGTAAAAAGGTTTAATGGAAAAGTGGTCCCAGCAATGTAGGTGCCCCTCCTCTTGTTTTAGTTTGTGCATACCTATTGCTCATTTGGCATGATGTCCATACCTAACAAACTTTTTTCTTTAATAAATAAAAATTGGCGGGTTCTCCAACCCTCTGTTGTTTCATTTTCTTTAGAATATCCATTACAAATGTAAAAATTGATTGTTTTGTATTTTTTTCTTTCCCTTCCTCAGAAAGATGGCCTCCAGTTCCTCAAGTATGAGAATCCAGATATTTTTTGCCTCCAAGAGACAAGATGCTCGGAGAGCAAACTTCCTCCAGAAACCAAAGTGGATGGTTATCACGCATACTGGCTTATGGGTGAGTGAGTGGCTGCTATCTCCTGCCACCCTCTGCTGTGATTTGCAGGTAAACCCCAACCCATGATTTTCTCAATCCTGTTCCTTTTGAAAATTCTTCCGTATTACTAGCCAACCTGTGACACTCAATAGCTTAAAACCGAATTGAATGGGATGATCTTTATTTAAGATGAGGATTCAAGCTTTTAGGATTGCTCTTCTATTTGGTTTGAATGTTTTGAAAATTCTTCTTCTTTGAGACGTAGGTATGGGATTAGGATTATATGTTTATCATGTTTAAGAATGTATAACCACAATTTTTCTTTTATCTGAAGGATATTATGAGATAAACTTATATCAGATTTTATTGAATAATAATAATAAATTGTAAAATGTTTTGAAAGTTTTAAAAACTGTTTTCCATAAATACAGGAATAGTGAGATCTTGGCTAGCAATGAGCAAAAAAGAAACATTTGATTGGCCTTTAATATATTTTGAATATTATGACTATAAGTTTGAGATATAGCATAGCTCATATAACCACTACCTCAAGAAACTGCATTGAAATATGTCAGTACCTTTGGGATCCATGAAAGCATGTTCACATTAATTCCTATTTCCCCGACCTGTTGTCCAGTTTTGCCACTTCATACCTTCATCTCTCATTTCACTTTGATTCTGCTTTACTGATACTACCCAACAGTTAGCCTTTGTTGGTTTAAAGAGATTATGAATGGTGTGTGAATTAATAGGATGGATCCCCTTGAATAGTTGAATGTCTCCTGCTGAAAAAGTATTAATTTGTCCCCACCAGGACCACAATTACATTATACACTTATAATGGCTGCATCAGCTCTAGTTTTGAAGTCAGAATGAAAAGAACAAGTTTGCCACTTTCGGAATCACAGTTAATTAATTAATATGTTTGGTGGATTTCATTACAAACCGGCATATTTGAATTCCCCATACCTTTTTAATGTGCACTGTTTCTTTCACATAATTTTTAGTACTCCAGTCATGTATTTAAAAATAAAACTTTGCATTCCTTAATCACAATAATTTATCCAATTTCTCCAAACCTGCTGTAAATTTTGTCATTTTGCGAAGGCTTTCCAGCCTTTCTATCAACAAAAAAGCAATGAGCCACACTAAGTAGCTTTTTGTTTTGGATTTAATTTATTGCTCCTGAAGTGAATGTGGTTACATCTGAATGTATTTATTTACTTGGTGTGACAGCCCATGAATGGGCTCAGGCCTATTGGGGAAGTCCCTACCTTGTGGCCATGGGTTTAGGGAGTATGTGTGGTTAGCACTGAGACATTCCCAAGCCATATTCTTGTCTTCTCAACCTGAGAAGTGAATTTTCTCATTCACACAGCAACATATACTGGGGCATTGCAAGGAAAAGGCACACTATAATCTTACTTCGCCCGGAATCAAACCCGGGGCCATGTAGTGGAAAGTGAGAATGCTGACCAACAGCTAGCCACAAGTCTGTGGTTGCATATAATACAAGCTAATATCCATCTAAAGTGTTCTGACGGATACGTATGAGGGAATCTACAATTCGCTTATTTATTAGTTCTATGTATGTTGAGCTTCCTCAATAAAGTAGTGTTTGAATAGTCTAGATGCCTTTTGCTACATGTGGCGAGGACTCTTGTACTCTCACACAACTAAATGTACTCTCACACAACAAATGTGGCTCTGTTCCAAGTTAGTCACTCATTCTGCATGAAGAGTCAAGATGATTGCTTTAGTTTAAAAAATATTAAGTATTATGAACATCAGTGGGTAAATTGTGTTGATCTGAAGTCTGTGAATTTTCTTCTCGGTCAACAAGTGGCTACACAAATTATCTCTACTTTATATTTCTGTGAGAGCAGAACTAAAAGTGAGCATTCGCTGAGAAAAACTTGGCTTCTGAGGAAATATATAAATGTAAGGAAAAACAATGTGCTCAATTTACCTTTAGTTGCTCGAGAGAAATTTATTCTCCCCCCTTTACATTATGAGCTAGGCTTGATGTAGCAATTTGTACAGTCGTTGGAGGGAGGTTGGTTTGTGCTTCCAGTGTATATTACATACATTTGCGGGAGTCATCAATGAGAAACTAAAGCAGGGATTTTTGGTGAGTTTTCAAATATGAAAGCCCATAAAAGTTTCATATTTCATGAAATCCATGAGTGAAATGGAATCTTGTGCCTGGTCTTTTTTTGTTCTAGTTGTAAAAAACTTTCTAGTAAAGCATAAAGCAGAAAACTTTTCACTATTGGAAACAATGCTTTATAATTTCCATGTACTTGGATGCAATGAGTATTAAGACCCATTACTTACATAGCCACTTTGATTGCTTTCCTTCACTTGATCTAAGTGAAGAGTAAGGTGAAAGATTTCATCAAGATATTCACCAATGGAAAAAAGGCATCAGGAAAAATCGGATACACAGATTTTGGCAGACCACTGTTGGAACATGCAGCAAGACTGCTATGGAATTTCTCAGTCCAAAAAATCTGTTAAATTCAATGTTTGGGTGTTGAACGAATGGTTGATTTTGTGAATTTTTATAACATAATGATGAAAAATTATGTGATTTTCAGTTACCTACTTTATATATTTCATTTATAAAAACAAATTTATTTTATTTTACAACAAGTTAACACCAGTAAAGTAAATATTTTATGCCCAAATGCCATTGATGCATCTGAATTCTAGAACACATAATGTAGAAGTGGGGTGTATGATGATAATTCTATATTTACAAAACTAGAGCTAATAGGCCAAAACTCATGCATTTTTTGGAATCGGTGACGTCGAAATACCCAGAAAAAAGTTTAACATTTGAGGCACCAAAATGTGTGTTCAGCGTTATTATTCAACTCATTCACAGTTGGTTCAAAAAATTATATGCTTCTTTCATCTTGTCACTTCTTACTTCTTTAAAATTGTTGAATGTACTCGCCGGGTAAAATTTCCAATTTGCCATCTGGTTGTGAAACATAGTCACATAAACTTCTACCCTCTCGCCTAAAACCCTGCATGAATTTCAAAACATATATTTCTTCTAATACTACATTTTATAATTTTTTTGTGTTTATTATTACAATTTTCAGTTATGCAACTTCTTTAACAATTTATTTCAGACACTTCCTCACGATTCAATCTAGTTGGTGTTAAACGTCTTGTCTGTTGGTGAATTTACATAGCCAATAAATGAAATAGGATTTTGTGAGGATTCTCGGCTGCAAGTTTTTTTCTTTTAACTTCTTAGGTAAATAGAGTAAATTACTCTTATAAAGGTGGTGGCGTATGTGTGATTATCATTGCTAACTCTAAATTTTCGAAATTTCGAAAAATAAAAATAGTACGAAAATGTCTGTGCCACTCTGTGCCACCACTAACTTTTCCGTATATACGGAGTATAAGGAAAGTTATGTAATGCTGCGGAAAATCGATTTCTAGATTTCAAAGGCAAATGTTAAGGGCCCCTGATACTGAAAAGTGTTTTTTTTTTTTTTTTTGCAAATGTCCATCTGTGAATACCACTAGTTCCTAAGGATTTTTTTCCAAATTGAAGAAATCTCTGTCCATCTGACTCGAATTGAAACTTTGTGATTTTCAAAAACTTTCTTTAAAAGTAGGGGATATTTGGTATGAATTCCCTGCGACATTTTCAATTTTTTCTGAAGAACTGCACCAAATTTCTTTAAGTTTCTTGTAAGAATAGAGTAAAATACACTTATAAAGATATCATAGGTCCGATTTTCGGAGCTAACTCTAAATTTTCGCGCGTCTTCCTAAAACTACAAAATTAAAGAGAAGATACACATTTTTCTTCAAATAAAATATGTTCTCCATAGTGAGTTCTTTCATTAAGATTTTCGTGCAATATTGCGTGGAATATGTGCAATTTTAAAAAAATTAAGGAAACAAGATTTTCTCAAAAAGCTTCCATTTTTTTCTTTAAACATTTGGTAGATTATGCCCTCTTTAAGAAGATGTAAATGCTATATTGCTCTATTCTTTTGGTTTTTCAAAAATTACAAAAATGTAAATTTTTTGACTTCTCTCACGTTAATATTTATACTATCGACAATTTGTGCACATCATTATATGTAGGAGAACATGTGCTTTAAATAATGTAGTATAAAGATTCTCGAAAATAACTATTTTGTGTGATAACTAGCTCAATATTCCGCATTTTCAGAAACTCTCAAACACCATTTTTTTTTTTGAAAACTGCGCCAATTTTTTTCTTTCAACTTTTCGAACGTATGGTGCTAATTGCACTCTTTAATATGAAGTAAAGTTGGTTTGGGAGATATTGTATTGTTTTTTCCAAAATTGCAAAAATGTCGTTTTTGACAGATCTCTCTTGCCGTTAATATGCACATTTCCAGCAAATTTGTAAACAGTATTGTATTTGGGAGTTAATATTCTTCATATGAAGTTATTTGAAAACTCGAAAATTTCCTGTGAAAAAGAGCTTCAAGTTTCGAATTTACAGTAGCACTTAAACGCCTTTTTCTAAAAACGGCTCCATTTTTTTTTTTTAAGGAAAACCATTTAGAACTAAGTGTTACCGTTTATTAATCTTAAAAAAAAAGATTCTGTTCTACTATAACAAAACCGAAAAACTAGAAAATTTAAAATATAAATATATATATATATTTTCAGGCAGTGTTAGATGGTAGCTGACTAGAGTAAGTGACAAGTGGCTAGCCGAGATCAAAGCAAATATAAAAACTAACTGAGAAACATGAAAAAGTATGTGCTGTTACAAAAATGTAATTTCTTTTGCTTTTGAGCACTTTGTCATTTTGTTTATTTGTTTACAGAATATGTGTATAGAATTGCAAACAATATAAAAAGTAAATACAAGAAACACCTGAATATTATAACTCAGTAAAAATGCAAAATACACACTCTTTAAATTAAATCCTATCATTTATTTTGGGGTAGAACCCATAGCTGGAGATTTTCGAACCTACTTCGAATCCATCTAAGATTTTTCAGCTTAATTACTGAATTGTATCTACTTTGAATATTAGGTTGTCAGTGAGCTTATTGTCGTAAAATAACAGGCTGCCCGTCCGCCAGTCGGTCCTTGTCCGTTCGTCTGTCCGCCAGTCGGTCATTGTCCGTCCCGCCAGTCGGCCCTTGTCCGTCCGTCTCTCCGCCAGTCGGTCCTTGTCCGTCCGTCTCTCCGCCGGTCGGTCCTTGTCCGTCCGTCTCTCCGCCGGTCGGTCCTTGTCCGTCCGTCTCTCCGCCAGTCGGTCCTTGTCCGTCCGTCTCTCCGCCAGTCGGTCCTTGTCCGTCCGTCTGTCCGTAGGGACATAAAAAAAAATAACTCAAAAAGTATTAAAAATTGAAGTGTTCCGAATTTTTTAATGGAATTTGATTAAATAAATGTAACTAAGTTTTGGGTTGGTTTTCTCTCTCCCCCCCATTTTGGAAACTGTACATCACATTTATCCAGTAATACGGAAGAATTAACTTTCCTCATTCCTTTCTCATTGATAATCCATCTATGGAGTGCTTTTTTACCTCAGATGTCATTCAAGGACTACACTACATTACAATGAAATTTTGTTTTTTGTATATGATATATGGAGATGCTGTTCTCATCTTTTATTGTAAATTATATATAAGTATATAATGCTTCTAAATATTAAATTATTTAAAGCAATCATCATACATAATCATATAGAGGTGAATAGTAGATGTTGTCGTTACAAAACATTTTCTTAAAGTGATTTGTCATAAAATAAGAGTGGAAGAGTTCTTTATTATGGCATCATTTTAGAAAATTTACCTATACTATGTAGTTAATGAGTTCCTATATGCTAGTCTCTGTGTTAAATGTATTAATTCTGAAATGTACGTTTATGAAGACGTACAATATCAAAAATGTAAGTACACATTCATCCTTGCAATTTTTTGCTGCTTCCTTGGAACATGCTGCAGAGCGTCTGGCACTGGAGAGGTGCCTTTTAATGATTGAAATGCTATCTAAAACTTGTTAATAAAATCTGGAGTATGTGTGATCATGTTCATTTACCCTATAGAAATAGTGGGAAGAAAAGTGACTGCGACAATTGGGTCAGAAAAGCTAATAAATTTTGACCCCTAAAGAAGGAATTTTCTTCCGTCTTTACACATTTCAAGTTTGAATGTTTGTAATTATTACAGCAAAGTTACTTGTGAAAATGTGAATGCTAAAATAAATTCCTTATATTCATGTTGTACTGAAAACTCATTTCAGTTAAAGTTAAGTATCAGAGAATCTCAGTTTCATCTTATTCTTATTTGATCATGATTATCATTTTAGTCTTTTTGAGTTGAAGGTAGGAAGAGTTAAATTAAGGAAGCTAAATTTGTGCAAAAGCGTACATCAAATTTCATAGAAATAATTTGAAGAATTGTAATTCATTGGGTCATACATTTTCTGCCATTCTTGAAGTGTACACTCTCGTGCCCAATTGAGAAATGTTCTTGACAAGTGATTTCTGGTGTCTTCATAATTACCAAGAGAGGAAATATGTGAAGCATACTTTTTATTTTATTTAATTCTTTAAATATTTAGTTGCAGTACTTTCAAGCATAACAAAGATAGAATAAGTGCTTTCTCTTTCTTCCAACTAAAATTGGCCACATTCTCCCATCCCGAAATCTAAGCGCACTCGGCTGGGGTTCGCTAAAAGTGAAAAGGATGCCGAAGGTATTTCACGCGTTTCTCTACAGCTGTACCACACCAAATGACCATACCAAACTATTTGTTTTTCCAGTATTTCATGGAGGATAGTTTTCTTTACATCCATTTTCTTATGTCATCGTTCCTGATTCTGTCACGTCTGCTGTAACAGCAACTTCTACGCCAGTAGTCCATTTCAAGGGCCAGCAGCTTCCCTCTTGTTCTCTTATCAACCTTCCAAACTTCTGAACCGTATGTGAAGTAGGTTTCCACGGCCAGAGTTGAGATCTTGGCTGCCCTGGTGACTCCGCGGTGAAGGCTGTGTTGTCGACGTTTCAACCATCTTCTCATGGTCTTCCTCAGGGCTGGTCAGCACAGTCAGTGTGGGGAGTAAAGACTTAGTAGTGTTAGGGATGGTTTTGTTCCATAAAACGAGTTCATACTTCGTGTCACGTTTCTCCTCCAAGTTCGTCTCAAAATTTCTTCATGTCTATTCCCCCTTTTATTAAAAAGTACGCCCGAATATTTATATTTGTTTCCTCCTTTCATTTTTTCTCCATTTTCCAGAAGATCTATCTCATTATTACTGACTGTCAGGTATTCAAATTTATCCATGTAAATATTAAGTCCTGCTTTTAAAAAGTGTTCATTGAGTTTATGGATTATATTGCGTTTTACATCATGAAAATCAAATCATCCACATCTTCTGCAATTACTACCTGGTTATCGGCAAAATATAATGTACTTATCCTCTCCGATCGTCATCCTCATTATTTTGCATTATTCCTCTCACTGCTGTAAAATTTGATACAGATATATTTTAAACTGTGTCGGGGAAGTCAGCAACCCTGGCGAAGACCTTTACTAACTGAGAATGGATCAGAGAGCCTGCTGTAGATCTTCATCTGTGTTCTTATATAGATTCTGTGGCTGCAGTTAAGTTCTCACTGAGTTTAAGGCCATCCTTCCTACACTGTAGCAACCGATACAGTCATACATCTTCTGAAGATCAATGAAGCTTAGATGAACGTCCCTACACTCCTTGTTCTCTTTTTGATAAGTTGTAATGTAAATATATTGTCTATAACCTATCTTGCGGCAGTAAAACATTTTTCTTTTTATCTTTTCTATTTTATTTCGTATTATTTTCCTATACAATCTACCTAAAGATCCAATAACTTCTATTCATCTGTAGTTTGTTTCATTGTCTCTATATCCTTTCTTGTGGATCTGTGTCAGGTAACACGTTCGCCACTCCTGAGAGGGATTTTCTCCATTCATGCACCTTGAAAACATGTTTGAGCATTTTACGCAGTTTATTGGGACAATATTTCAGTAATTTTGCCGGTGTATCTTCCGGGCTACATGACGTATTAGGTTTCTCGTGTTAGGTCCCTGTCAATTGCCACACACCACCATGTCTAGTCAGATAAAGACACCGCCAAATATGGTACCAGGTCTTCTCCAAAATGGAGAAATGATCACTTCTCGAGATGTGACTGTAGAGGAACTAGCCGCCCGCTATTAAAAAATGTCGAGTTCGGCGAACTAAGCCCCAGACTTTGTTTTGGTTAAAGAGGATGAAGAGACGTCCATTGGACTTTTCTTGCAAGGCGTCTGATGATTACATCATCTCTTACTCCATGTCGGATATGCCCTCAGCTCTCACATTAGCAAAATAAAAACTTCCCCAAATCCTGATGGAATACCCAACCAAATGCTACTGCATCTTCCTGAAATGGCAATGCACTTTCGTGTCCGCCTTTATAATTGCATCTGGAAGGAACGCTCCATCCCTGCGCTACGGCGCGAGAAGCCATCGTGGTCCCAGCTCTAAAGGAAGGGAAGGAAAGGATTGATCGTTGCCAGTGAGCTACCGTCCTCTCTCTCTTACCAGCTGCGTTTGCAAAGTACTGAAACGCATGGTAAATTAGCGTTTGGTTTGGACTTTGGAGTAAAGAAATCTGCTCACCGCAATCCTGTGCGGCTTCAGAAAACACCGGCCAACTCTGGGCCATCTCTTTGCATTGGCAACAAATTTCTACATCTTCCTGAGACAGTACTAATTTATAAAGAAAAAGGCTACGACACCACTTTTTTAGGTACCGTATTCTGCGAACCTTGCACTCGTGGGCATGATTGAAGGGGAAGCTCCCCCTATTCCTCCAAAATGTTCTTTGAAATAATCTCTCTGTGTTCACGTAAGTGACATACTGTATAGGTAAGTGTCACTCTGTTTGCCATTGCCATAAACAGTGTAGCGTCGGTCGTGCCAGAACCCGTGAAGGCATCGCTGTTTGTGGATGATTTTGGCATCTTTTGTTCGTCCAGCAGCATCAGTGTCATCCAAATGCATCTGCAATTGGCCATTAACCAAATACAGGAGAATTTAGGTAACTTCCACTCGCTTCAACTTTCCCCACATTAAAAACTAGTGGTGAGCATTTCTGCAGGAAACCACCTACATGGCAATCCAGATCTCTATCTGGAAGGCCATCAGCTCCCATTCTCTGATTTTGCCTGGTTACTCGAGCTGACTTTTGGCCAAACACGAAACGTGGCGTGCCCACACTCGCAGTCTGCGAACCGTGTATGCCCCCCCATAAATCTCGTACGTTTGCTGAGTGGTACCTCATGGGGAGCTACCAGGGGAGGTGGAGGACATCAACTGATGCCACTGTAGTCCCGACGGTGGCAGGATTTTCGACACTAGCTACGTAGCTAGGCCGGAGCAGTACTCAAACTGGCCATGGACCGCACGCTATCTTACCGTCCCTCACCCCTTACACACACATGTATTACACTACCACACATGCCTGGAGACCATTCTGGAGCTTAGAGCTTGTCTCTGCTAGGGCTGGGAGATATCTGGTTGGGGAAAACCGCTGTAGTCGTCAGTTAGGTCAGCGCCCATCTCACCATCCAGTGGGGGAAGATGACCGACACCTCCCGAGAAAGCATGGACGAAATTTATGAGATTAATGACCCTGGCGTGTCCGGAATCATGGCGATCTGACTGCACTTGTCTTCTGCGGCTATACACAGCAGTCATCCCCCCAGTTGTTGATTAAAGGAGTATTATATATGGATCAGTGACTTCCTACACTCAGACTCCTGCATAATACCCACCACTCTGGTATCCATGTTGCAACAGATGCATACCGGACTAGCAGGATTGATTGTCTTCTAACTGACGCCAGTGAGCCATCCCTAAAACAAAGGTAAATTTAATTAGCGTCTTGCAGCGAAAGTCTGGATTGTCTCGACCCATCCATCCTGCCAAACTATGATCCAGTATAGATATTGTACATCATATGTTCCCGAAACATTGTACCCCCAGCCTCCTGATATTCGATTATTAAATAAATTGCGAAATCTTGATATTTGCCTTCCTACCCCTTGAAAACCTCAAGCAACCTGCCTCCCTCCTTCCTTCTTTAAA
This sequence comes from Gryllus bimaculatus, assembly GCA_017312745.1. NCBI lineage: Eukaryota > Metazoa > Arthropoda > Insecta > Orthoptera > Gryllidae > Gryllus > Gryllus bimaculatus. The sequence continues at coordinate 8,423,064 of BOPP01000041.1, forward strand.
ACTTCGACTTCCAACTCTCCAACCTTCCCAAATAGATGACTTGCCCCTTTGAATATCAGATCCAGTTTCATGAGATAGGGGGCAGCATATCAATTGTGACCGTGTATTCATTTACACTGTTCATCTTTCAACAATGCTGGGGCTTGCAGTTTTCATTGGGTGAGGGTCAATAAGTAATTTCGAATTCATTCTCTGTGCAATTTATTCACTGCTAAGATATATGTGATTCTCGCGATGCCTTTCAATAGATCGAATCTCTTTGCGGTGAGTTCTTCACTCTGATTCCCTTAGCTCGTTTCAAGCCATTTCCCTCTTCAGATTACTTATGGACAACTATGCAACAAATCAGACCATGGGGCAATGAGTTAGCTAACCAGGCTGTGAAATTAGAGACTGGGAAGTCAGACATTAACATCAGATTTAAAGGCGTATCTAAAATGGTAGATTTTCAGTGCTTGGCAGACAGTAGCACTTTCAAATTAAGGGTGTTGTAAAAGGACTTCTTCTGGACTTCCTGATCCCATGCCGCTAGACGTGAGGAAGTAATCTTAATGTCTCTCCAATGTAGGTTGGAAATACAATGTAACCTCTTCAAAACAAAACTCAAAGGGCCAAGGGTATCAAAATGTGTGTTTCATGTCAACCATCCAAAATCAAGCAATGGCTATGTATGGAAGTCATTGTAAAGATGTTAATCATAGAGAGTTAACTTTGCATCTTGTATCAATCACTTGGAAATTTAATAGGTACATCTGTTTCCTTATATGCTTCGTAGAAGTTGTGTACTCTGCATGTACCTTTCTGAAAAAGAGCCAGAAGGTCTTTCAAGTGATAGTTTTTCCACCTGTCACCAATTTTTTTTTTTTTTTTTTTTTTTTTTTCTGAGGTTTTTCTCTTTTCTCTCAATTTTTTACATCTAGATTGAAGCACTGCATCTCCAAGCCCCTTACACATGGGAGTAATCTTCCATCAACATTCATTATATTTGTTATTATTACTATGAAACCTTGTCACAGTATTTGTCAAGAGGACTGCTAGGTAGCAGCTCTGCATAAGCGGATCTTACAGCACACATTCCTGTGTCACTGCCCAACCTACTCAGCGGCCAGAATAGGGAAGGACTTACAGTTGGAATAGGGTTTCGGATGCTTCACAGGGTTTAGACTAGCTCTTGTAAAGCAGGCACACATGTTTTCTTGGTATAAATTTCATATGAGATTTTCTGGGAATCGAGCAAGGACCTCCTTGAAGGGAGGTGTCTTTGCTCTGTGCCACGAACGCCAAAAATTAACTAATGAACGGAAGTTGAAGAGCAGACATACATGTTTAACATTTCCTTCAGATATGCTATTGAATACTGACGAAAGTCGGTTTTAAATGTATCAAATTTTGTACTGATATGTTGTGAATTAAACAAATCCCAAATATTGTTAATATTTGTTTTTGTATGGCTTTGCAGGTTATTACATTCTTACATTAAAATTTCTATAATGAAATATTGAAAATTTCTTTAATTTGTGTATTTTTACATCCAATGTGTGGCTGTCACATTATTCTTTTGGAGGAATGAGTATTTTCGGTGTGCTTATTTTTTGTTTTCACCAGATAAATGTTTTGCAGGTGACAAGGAAGGCTATGCTGGAGTTGGCCTTTACACCAAGGTGAAACCATTGGAAGTTAAATATGGACTGGGGATCAAAGAACATGATTCAGAAGGTCGTCTCATAACTGCAGAATATGAAAAGTTTTACCTTGTGGTAGCTTATGTACCAAATGCAGGTCGAGGTCTTGTTACATTACCTAAGCGAATGAAATGGGATCCAGAACTTCGTAAATACTTGAAGCAACTGGGTGCCAAAAAGCCCATTATATTGTGTGGAGATATGAATGTTTCACACCAGTCAATAGGCAAGTAAAGTTAGATTTTGTTGTTCTTATTCCGCTTCTTATTTTGGTTGTTGTTGTTGTTATTATTATTATTATTATTATTATTATTATTATTATTATTATTATTATTATTATTATTAACATTTATGAGATTTTATAAATATTGATGACTCAATGTTTCCTTGAAACACGCCTATGCTTCACCTAACTGTCAAAAAAGTCATCTAAAATGTTTAAAACCTTAACATTTTGGCCTGCAGCTTCATAACAACTAAAAGGCATCACATTGAAGGTTCATGTTTAATTGTAGTTTCTTTATTAAACCATATCTGTTAGATCATGTACAAAAATTACGTTCCATTTTGTAAAACCCTGAGTGAACCACATTTTTTCTGAAGGATGCAATGTTTGAACTATTTGTCAATAGATTCCATTCTTGCAATGTACAGTCGAGGCATTTTGACTTTTGATAGCCCCATATCTTGTACCATATCATTGAGTTTATTTTTACAAATAAAATGATGACATCTGCAAGTCAGAGGTCTGAAGGTGTATTGAGAAATCTCACATTTTCGTCAGATTGTGACTCATCAAGAATATGAGGGTCACTCCAAAAGTAATGCACAACAATTTTTTAAACATTCAATTTATTTCCCATACCTTTGCTGTCTTTACAGTATGTTGATCCATCTTTGAGGAACAAAATGTAATTTCTCCACATAATCTCCATCTCTTCCTACTGCTTTCCGCCACCTTGGAACAAGGGTTTATGTACCCACATGGTAGAAATCTGGGCTAGCATGTCTGAGCGACAGTTAAGCAGCTCTTGCAAGAGAGTAATCTCCAAATATCATGCCGCAAACAGCTTCCTTTAGTTTTTATGAAAGATGATAATCACACAGTGACAAGACAGGAATATAAGGTGGGTGTATGAATGTTGTCCATCCAAGCTCATTGATTTCTGTGGTGGTTTTTCCACTGACATGTGTCTAGGCATTATCATGCAACAAGACAAATGCTTTTGATGACGTTGTTGAATACAACACAACCCAGCATGAATCTTCTTTAGACTTGTCACACATGCACCAGAATTAATGGTGGTTTCGTATGGCATTATGCCCACAAGTAGCTATCCTTATCAATTGAAAAACACAGTAGCCAGAACTTTTCCTGTCAAAGAGGCGGTCTAGATTTTTTCTTCTGTGGTGAATTTGCATGTTGCCATTCCATTGCCTCTCTGTCTCTGGTTCAAAATGTTTGCGCCAAGTTTTCATTTCCAGTCATGATTCTTGAAAGGTCACCCCCACGATTCAAAAAGTTCTCTGCATATGATTTGCATTTCTTTGTGAGCATCCATCAACATTGTTGGAACGCACCAGGCACAAACCTTCTTCAACTGCTATTCTTTTGATATTCTGCACACACTGGCTTCTCCTGTACCTACTTTGATTGACTGTTCTTTCACTGTCACATGTTCATCAGTTAACATAATGTGGCTTGGTTGTGAATGCACGTTACCAGGAGAATGTGAAGAGTGCGGCCAGCCTCTGCACAGGAGTATTCTCTTGCCTTAATTTTTCCAGATAAGCTGGAAGCCCATCGAGTATCTGTACTGTGATCAACAGCTTCATCTCGTATGCATTTTCAATTTCTTGTGAATGCTTCGTTCTTACAGTTCAGGTACTATTATCACAGCATGTTGCTTCTGATGAACATGTAATGCAGCAGCCATCTTAAATGAACAAGAATCACCAGCTTTGCAAACAAAATACACAAAATTTATTGAGCATGTTTATGGAAGGTTTATTCTGAAAACTTCCCATTTGAGTGTAATCAGTAACTGTAAAAATACACAAATACACTTAACCACGCACATCTTATTATGGAAACAGGTACCAGAAATAATCCAGACCCAAAGATACATTAGATGGTATAATCAGATACACTAGATAACCAAATAAAACTCAGCCCTTACCTCTAAAATGTAGAGTTGCCAAATGTGACATTGTAAAAATACAACAACAAAAATGGAATGTAAATTTATGTGCAGATATTTAAATAAAAACCAATAATTGGTAATAAAATGATAAGGTATTGACTAAGATTGTTTTGCAAAACTTTCAAAGAATATTATAAAGGAACAGTTGGAATGAACCATTTGTGTGCTAGGTAGGTGTATTAATATTGACAGTGCTATTGAGAATGCTATTGACAGAACTAAGCTGGCACATACAAATTAATTGGGGGAATATTTTGCAAACAAAAATTGTAAATGCGCTCATAGTATGGTAATGGTTCCTAGATGCCTAGCTTTGATATTTTGTTGTACTTATTCATCTTAATTACATTTAGTATGAGCAGTTCATGCTATTGTTTGCATATTTGAGATAGCTTCTTTTGTTGGTGTTATTTTGGCATCGAAACTTCAAAGCACATGGTGAACAAAGAATGTGGAATAAAGGGTGTATATAACTAACAAAACCATAAGATTGAGTCAGAACAAAAAGTTGTAATAATTTTAATTATTGTATTATTTTAAATTTATTGAGAATAATAGTCTTCTGCCCTAGTCATGAATGTCACATTACACACATCCCTACTCAACGCATTTGAATATAATCTTCTGATTTTTGACTTGTTAGTTACATTTTCTTTTTTCAATTAACAATAGCATACTATTAAGTTTACTTTTTCACAAGAAGTTTAAATACAATAGAAGAGTTTGATGGGATGAACTTCATGTAACTCAATGATATCCACTTAACTCTCCAATTACTATGATTGAGGAAAATTAAAAATGTTTATTCTATAAATTGTTTTCAAAGTATCATTCTTCTGTTTTAAAGTAATCATCTGAAATCATCATCTTGGGGCATGTATTTAGAAATTTCCCAGTTATTCAAGTACAAAGATATGATTGTAATATATGTATATCATTCTGAAGATGTTTGTGTATTTTCTTTCTTTTCTGTTTATCTTGGAATGAAAGCTTACCCATTTCAGATTTTCTTCTTGTTCTTTGTATGTTGGCTAAGTTTCACTAGTTTTATCTATTAGTTAATGCCTTATGTCACAAACAGATCTGGCCAATCCCAAAACGAATACCAGAAATGCAGGGTTTACCCAGGAGGAACGAGATGGTATGACAACATTATTAAAGGAGGGCTTTGTTGATACATTTCGTCATTTGTATCCTGAAAAAACTGGAGCCTATACATTTTGGACATACATGGGAAATGCACGTTCAAGAAATGTTGGTTGGTAAGTGTTTTGTTTGTACTTTTTCCCCTATGCTTCTGAAAAAGAAAAAGAATTGTAATCATGCAGCAGAAAATGGTGATTTTTCTACAGAAAACCTTTTATGATACATCTTTCAGTCATGGAAATGAAAAAATGGATAAATTTTGTTCCTATGTATAAGTAAATTACTTCCTCTAACATGTATAGTCAGAATACATGTTTTGTTGGTCATTGATATTGAAAAATAAATTGATGGCAAAACGTCCACCCCACAATGATACACTCGGGCACCAAAACTGTTCAGCCAATTTTCTGCAAAATTGATATTTCTTTATAGATTTTAATGAACTCAGAATATGTTGATTTTTGGGGGTTATTTACATGAAGTCTCAATTATAGTTTCAATTTTCTTTTTAAAAATTACTTCAAATTGTGTCCTTTGATAGTATTAAAGATGTTTAAAAGAATGGGGCAAGCTTCGTTTTTCAGTGAGATACTTGATTTTTCGAAAATGGCAAAAGATCAAACTTTTTTGGGGGGTTTCCTACACTTCACATTGAAGATAGATTTTTTTTTCTTAAAAAAATTGTTCTTTACAGATCTTGAAACAATGTTGTGTACAATATCTATAGTCCCATTTCTAGCAAACTCTTTAAAAAAAATTGCATAAAGTTAACATTACAAAACTTCAAAATTGAAGGTAGATATCTTTGTCTTAAAATCTGCTCCAAAAAATTAGATCTTGACATTTTTTGATCAAAATAATTGTTTTCATGTAAAATCTGCTTGAAGTCAGTGCAAATTATGAACAAAAATATTTTCTCCTAAAACAGCTTGAAACTTTTTTTCCTCCCATGATAGCACCTCTAGATGAGATGTAGTGTCCTTCAGTCTTTGTTTTTTTAAAACAATTCATTCAGGTTGAATTTTAAATTGGTTTTTATATATTAAATTTTACTTACGACATAATCAAGATATTGAATGAATCTCTAGATGTAAAAAATAAATATAAACAGTATTTTTTGATCATGTTATTGGGTTCTGGGAGATCTGAAGCACTATAACCCCCCTCCTCCCCCCTTTACCATGGTGGATCAATTTAAGTTTTCTAATATTTTAAATGCATTTTGCAGACTGTTGTAATTAATAATTACTTAATTATATTTTTAAATAGCTAATTTTGTCTCTTACTACTTTTCACTTTTGAGGTTTTATTTCCAGTATTACTCTTTGTATTTAAATATTTATCTTTCTTTTATTCTCTTATACTGAAAATTTGTAGATTCTAACACAAAAAATTACTCAGCATTAAGTTGATTCTTCTTAATTACTACTAATTGTTTTTTTGTTGGTCAGTTTTTAATATTCTATTTTCACAAGAAAAGTACAATAATTAAAATTCTAGAAACAAGTGGTGCCACCACACATACTTTCTTGCATTATTTGTTATTTTGCTGAAAGTTTGCACTTTAAGAATTCAATGAAAAGACCTGCGCCGTTTCTAAAAACGGCCTTAGCTTTATTCAAATTAAAAAAATTTAGAGACGGTTTTGAGAAAAAATATTAATTGCCTTTACCTCAAGCAAATATTAAGTGGAAACTAGTCTTAGTTCAAAAAAAAATACATAACCGTATTTAAATATCTAATGTATTAGAACAGATTTCATTAAGAGAAAAAAATCTCTATCATCAACATTGTACATTTGCATTTTTTTTGTTGGAAATTTTCAGAAATTTTGCGCCATTTTTATAAGCATACATTGCTCTATTTGAGAAAAATGTAAAAAAAAATGTTTGAGCCATTTTAGAGAAAATTTTGAAATTGTTATGTAAGACTTCATGTGAAGTTTTCATCAAATCAAAACAAACAAAAACAAAAAAATATATAAAAAAAAAAAAAAAAAGGAAAATTATGCCTGAATAGTTCAAAAAGATCATTTAAAAAAGAAGGTGTAGACTCATCATATCAATTTAGTAACTCGCCAATTTTTTCCTATGTTCCATTGCAACATCTTCAAGACAAGTTTTTGTTATTTGGGCCCAAGAAAAGTTACTAATATTTTCCGTTATCCTAAATGTGGAAATGACCGCACACATATTACTAATCTAAAAAGATAAGGCATTCCTAATATGAATACTTCGCCATCATTTGGCAAATGTAAGGAATGCTGTTTCTCAGTTTGCAGAAAAAGCAGGGCAATGTTGCAATGATAAAATTCCGTCATGTCCAAAATAGTTTATTGTTCATAGAGAATTTTTGCAACTTTTAATATAAATGTTTAATACAAACTTTTCATGAGTATTATTGCTTTAAACAATGTTATCTTCGAGCAAATCTCTAGAAATGGAAATATGAGGTGAACATTAAGCATACTTCAATTCAAGTGCCGTGAATATCGAGAACCCCTCACCGCTTCCTGCTTGAAATGAGTCTGGTATTAGGATGGTTATGTTCTGTAAACACCTCTGCTCATATTAAAACTGTTTTCCTGCAGTATTGCGGCTGGAGGTGTCATTTTTCTTGATTAACATATAAAATTGTTTGCAAAATCTGCTCCATATTTATTTCTATAAATTTTTTGTGCAAATATTTCTTCAATTTCCTGCAGCTTTACTTTATCAATGCAACATATATTACTTCATACCTGTATACAATGTGTACAAAGAAGTGAAACTAGGTTTGTGTTAGTCTGTTTTTTGCCTCTTCTTCATTTTTGTTGTATATTTTCACATATTTGTTATATATTGGATGGGTAGGTGAAAGGTATTGATGTGTTTCTTAAGAAACAATACCTCGTATCATCATTTTTACCAAAAGTAAGTTTACTTTTCTCAGTTAATTTTCACTCTTAAGAAGTAAAATAAATATAGTATTTTGTTGAAATTTTCATGCAACATGCGGAACAATGATGGTGAAAGTGTTTGTGAATCATATTGTACAAGGCTTGTCTTAATGAAGGACACAATATATATTTCAAAATAAATCCATCACTGTATGTGTGTATGTTGCAGGAGACTGGACTACTTCATTGTTTCTGAACGCCTCAAGCCCCAGGTGTGTGACAGTGTCATTCGAAGCCAAGTGTATGGCAGTGACCACTGTCCTATTACCCTCCTGCTCCATATGTGATTTGTTTGCTAGAACTTGGCAGCTCTGAGTTCACTCCACAGTATGATTTTGACAGAGGACTAATATTTTAAGTCATCAGTAGATTTTTATCTCCTTACACAAAAAATATAGTACAATTTAATTTCTAAAATGAAACCTGCATCCAGTTCCTTGTAGAAAACATCAGACGTGAATTTCTGTGCCTGATGCAGGTTGGGGATGAAGGATATAAACATTACTACATTGTTATAGAAAAATGTGTTCCTTAAAACAAAAGTTATCGCGATTAGTTGCAACTGGCATAATTGTGTTCAGAGTTGATCAGATATGCATTTATTTTGTTAGTATTGTCCAGCATCAAAATAACTTACTAATGCTATTTGTTTATTCCAAGTATTGGTGATGCATCAATATATTCTCATTACATTTATTAATTTTACAGATATTTAAATTAATTGTTTTGATATAGATTGAGTAGATTTTATTTGCTTCTGCTGTTAATAATTAAACTAGGTATAGAATATGAGAATAATAAGTGGGAAGCTTATTATTACGTAGGTTAGTTTTAATCTTTTACGTCAAATACCCTTCAAAATTGTAGAGTACAATTCAAAATTTGCATTAATTTCATTTTAATTTTTAATTATGTACATAGTATAGAAGTTGCTAATAGTTATTAATAAAATAAATTTGGTTAATGCAATGAGTATCACTTGAGCACCACAAGGTGGTATGAAAGCGATCAGACTTTCTTTATGATGTTATATTAAACATGTATAATTTATGTTTATCTACGGTGATTACAATAGTTTAGATTTTTTTTAGCCCAATGATTGAGGCAATAAAACAATGGGGTGTGCATATGTCATTCATGTGATACAACCATTTTTTGTGCAGTGTATGAAAATGCTTCTATTAAGAATCATTGTTTTTAGAGCCTGGGAATTCAGGTAACTATTTGGCATTGTAAAAAACATCAAAGGAATTTAAATTACAGGTGCAAAAGACCTATAAATTGTGGCAAGTGCTGTTCAAAATATTATATGTGATAAAAATAATTTTATAATAATTTATTTGATTCAGATTTTTATTCTAAATGTAAAATTTACATTAGCCTGTACATAAAAACATTTACCTTTTCATTCCAGTATCAAAATTGTAGCATTTCTTCTGGGAGGAGCTTGATAATTTAAAGTGTTAAACATTTTTTATCCAATTATCTCCATCTCCCTACTCCACTTGTTATTCTCAGACTGAATGTTACTGCTACTTTGTTATAATTTGAATACCAATGTTGTTTTAAATGCAATTGAAAGTTTCATGAAAATCTTCTCATGTATCTGGTACTCTGTACTAAACAATTAAATTTCCATTAACAAATAGTTCAGACATAAAATGTAATCTAATTTCATTATATATATTGTAAATCCATGTTAAATTTTGAAGTAGTAAAATACTCATACATTTTATTAGCTTATTGTGTTGGATGTAAATTAATTTTTCTCTTTAAAAGTTAACCTTGTAAAATATGCAGGACCAGCTTTATAAATATGTGAGTAAAACAAGAGGTTGAATACAAAAGGTGGACACTACCAGTTAGATTTTGTATTTCTTTCACAAACCTCTTTGAGCATCTTATTTTAGTGATCATCAATGTTTAACAGGAATATGGTTCAATGTGAATGAGCAAAGTAGTTGGTTAGTGTACTTGTGTGCTTTTTGTCATAAATATTACATCAGAAATATCTGGTATCAATGGTGTTTGGATTGAGGGAATTAACTCATCAAAATGAATTTGTCTCAAAGTGGGAAATTAAAATTTTGTGCCATTGTTGTAAATCAGTGGATAATTAAAAATTATTAACTCATTACATGTTAATAATAGATTTGTCTTTTATAACATTATGAGCATCATAATTAAAAAAATACTAATAAAAGAGAGACTCAACCCTTTTATCTGAACACCATCGAAATAATGATAAGTAGTCACCTTTATCAGTCATTTGTTTCCAAAATCCAAAGTGTAAATCTTAAAATTTAACTTTGACATTTCGGTCCAAAATTGTGGAAATAATGATATTGGCACAGAAATTGTGTATTTTATTTAATTTTGAATTTTTTAAAAGTATTTTAGTGATCTAAAACATAAAGTTAATTTAAAGTTCAAGAGAACAAAATAAAATTTCTTTAGCTGACGGGATAAATTGTCACAAGTGAATAAAATAAGTTCTAGTACTCTTCTAAACTCTCTAGTACCATGCATTATTTTATCCATTATCAATATCTAAACAAAAGAGCAGAAGTTTTAATGAAATGTCTAATTATTACAAACATTGGAGCAGGTACATGAGAAATTAAATTCTCAAGTACTGATTCAATTTATTTTATTTTATCTGATCACCTCTATATGCTTATCACTTGTGAATTCCTTATTTATAATACATGAAATGACACTTTATTAAATCCAATGTAAAAAGGGTTCTGTCAAAGTTTGTATAATACCATTAATCATATTGGCATACAGTTAGAACATATGACAAAATGTTAAAAAAGCGATTGGATGAGATAAAATATTGCGTATAAAGTGAAGCAAAAAGACCCTCATGTTCTTTTTATTAATTATGCACTTTTACTGTCATACTCATTTGTAATCGTCTAACTTTGGCATGATGGCCTCTTACAGTCACTTGAAAGATAAATAACTATTGATTCACTAGTAAATAAAACTATTTGTTGCCAAGAACAATTTAAGAAACAATGGTGTACATAATGGAAATGGATAAAAAAATGCAACACAACATACTTACTGGTGTAGATATGTTCATGTTTTTGACATTTTACTAGCAAAGTGTATTCTAAATGTGCAGATTGAAATTAATTTCTTGAATGGGTTTAATATTTGCTATAATTGCTATTTTTTAATTATTTTGGAATAATTTTCTAATGAGAAATGTTCCAATAATTTTTTGCACTCTGTGTCTTAGTAATGTTAATTAAATTAAATAAATATTTGAAATCTTTAAAAAAAAATATGCAAGGTTTAGTTTCCTGTATGTTGCAAGTCAACAATTTTGTTCCAAAATTACATATGTTAAGGTCTGGATGTAACTTAATACTACAGATTATAATTTTCATTGAATGAAGTTATTTCATGAAATAGTTTTTCTCAATGAAAATTCTAAAAGAAACATATTTTCAGTTTTTTGGTTGTTTATTTTTTCTTTCAAAAGAGTAATTGTCAAAAGAATGAACAGTAAATTTGAATTGAAGTGAAACCTTGTGTTTGAGAAACTGATTGAGCAAATCCAAATGGCCAAGATTCATAAGTAATTCTTTCTTTGTTCTTTGTCTGGAGACAAACTTGTATCTTTTATAAGAAACACATCCCTCACAAGAAAGTTTGTGCAGTAAATTTAAGTAGTTTTTCTTATTATTTTCTTCCAAAATGTATAGTGTTTTAGTAAGATGAATTTGAAGCATATAGAAAATATTAGCTCTGTAATGTAGAAAGTTGCTATTGAAATGCATTACATTTTCAATTTTAATTTCCTAATAGATGAAGAAATGCTTGTGGCAGAAATAACAAACAAAATTCTTTCTGCACTTGTGCTGTAGGAAGATAGTTCACTTAGATGAAAGATGTAGGTAGTATGCAGGTTAGTGACATAGCGTGAATTATATGTGTAGATCCTTGTATGTTTGTAAGATATAAATTGTTTGCTATTTACACCAGTTATTGGTATGAATTTTGAGTGGTAGCAATTCATGTTTAAAAATGTATGGTATGAAATTAATTATCAATTTTATTTTTTTTTAATTTAAAACAAATTATATTTCACCTATTATTTCTAACATGATTAAACTTAATTTTCTTTTAGAATCTAGGAGTAAATAATCTATCTGCAGTGTTTACAAAAATTTGTATTTACTTTTTCATGATTATGTGTAATCCATGCAATAAGCCTGAACAAAAGTTATAGCACAACAATGTGTATTAAAGTTCAAATATTTAGTATATCCTGCAATGGAATATTAAATGTAAAGTTGAAATGATTATTAGAAAAAATCTATATGTTTTCAGTCCATATGACTCTATATGTTGCAAAACTAAGTGTTTTTAGGATTCTTTGTTTTTCTAGATGTGTCTTGAGAGATATCTTAGAATTATCTATGCACTATTATGTGGAACTTTTTTCATTTCTGTAATAAAAATTATTTTTGAAAAGTAATTTGTTTTCAGTTTATTTAATGTCTTCTCAGAGTTTTTTAAATCTATAAATATTTTTAAGGAAATTGATAAATGAAAAGTTACGAGTATCATCCCCTTTCTGTAATGCTTATGTTTTTTAAACGATTTGTCACTAATGACTCATGTCAAACAATTAAGATTGCAAGTCGTATCTATGGCGGTACTTAAATGTATTTTTATTAAAGACTATTGATTTTGTTCGCAACTCAAATCACTCGTATCTTATTAAAGAAAGAGTGAAATATCCATTTCTGATCTTCCTACAATAAAAATTTGGGTCTTAATCATGTCCTGCAGTCACACTAGTCCAGTTGGTACATACTTTTAACTGGCAAAAAGTCTTCAAAACCTTTCTCTTGGGATCGTTGTATGTACCTGATTTTTAGTTACAATCCCCCAGTTTCTGACCAGGGCTGCACCAAGGTAATTTGTGTCCTTGTGCACATTGTTTTGCTACCCACTGTTCTAATGGTTTGAATTTTGTTACAGATTTTATTTAGCTTATACAGACTACATGTATAATACACAGAGTGGCCGTGGAGGAAATGTCAAAACTTCAAAAATTAAATATACTCCAGAAACATGTAAATTGTTTATTATTTTCAAAAGAAAGTCTACTAACATTAACTTTTGCTATAACCACGGTATTCAGCAGTGTAACAATGAACATTGAATATAAACCAAGCCTTATGGAAATTAACATAATTTCTAGAATGCTCACATTATTTTTTGCGTATCTTCAGTGTGAATTAATGTTTTGTGCTTTAGAGTCGCATAAGATAAATGATAGTCCCCTGCAGTTTTTCCTTCTCATCATGACAATTTATGTTAACAGCATTTTGCAGCTAAAATATTGGTTCATTAAAATCATTTACTGGCAGCAATATTGACACAACTCAAAAACTGAATTTTCGAGATAAACACTTTAAATTTTTAAGGGATGGTCAAATTACAGGTATCACACACTTAATAATTGGTGCATTAAGGGGTAAGCATTATTAAAAGGCTTCATAGGTCTGTTAATAATGATTATAATTAAATTATAATTATTATATAATTAATATAAATTATAATTAAATAATGATTATAATTAAAATGTATGTCATAACAAAATTCATATTTTTACTATCTTCCTATGGAGTAGAGAGAAAGTTATGTAATGCGCGAAAAAACGGCAGAAAAACATTACACGGCCCAGGTAACAAAGTGCATAAATCCAGTTCCTAAATTTCGGAAAAATCCTCTATCACATGGTGAAGCCACAATCCACGTTTTGTGGGTCCTTAATACTGAAAAATAGAATAACGACAAACGTGTGTGTGAACTCTAGCGGCTAAACCGTTTAGCTGATTTTCTCCAAAATTGATATTCGATCTGGCTGATTTTACGGCCCCTGGAATGTGAAACCGATATTTCAATTTTGGGGGTTACTTTACATGAAACCCGGAACATGTTCTAAATTTTCAAAAAATAGCTCCATTGTTTGTGTTTTTACTAAATTTTGTTGGATAGTATGAAAGACGTTGAAGAGAATGGTGTAGATCCCATGTTCGTTGGAAATCCTGATTTTTCGAAAATTGCAAAAGTTCAATACTTTTTCGGAGTCGTCTTAAAACTAAAATATTAAAGATACAGATTTTTCCTTTAATAAAATTTGTTCCTCAAAGATAGATTTTGAAATGTAAAATTTTTCGAAAATTTGAGTACATTTCGCGTAATTTTGCTTGAAAATACGGACGAGACAGTAGTGCAGTTTTGCCACCACTAGTTTGAGTTGTGCCAGCGTTGGAGCCCATGAAAGAAATACTGAATTTAATGATTATTTCTAGGCTTAAAGTTCGAACTTACGCTTCTGCGAGTTTCATTTTGGGCAGCTCTAGCTAACGATAGCCTGCTTAGACCCGATAAATTATTGTTCACGAATTAACATGAAGGTTTTTTCCCGACAGATGTAATTGCTCCCCATGAAGTTTACCTCAAATAAAAATATTTTTGGGAACAGTGGGTATTTAATGGGTTTCCTTAAAACAACCTAACAAATTACGTTATTATTGTTTAGGGCTAGCCCTGTGAGCAGATGTGACGAACTTTATACTTCCGTTAGGAATGTATTTTGAGACAGGCTGTTTTTGCAAAACACGCTACACGATTCTCTGTGGAACATAGACCTCGCAACAATGACCTGCAGCACCCTGCGTAGAGTTCTCGCCGATGAATGTGTATTCTCGGGCCTTCGTTTTTCTGTTCCGTAGGCGAGGTATACGCATGCCACTCCCCTGAAGCCTTGAGATAATTCGTGAAATGATTTCTGCACGAAATTGGCGGCGAGTTGGGAAAATGTATGTTTGTTTGGCTGTTTCTCTTACAGGTAGCAGCTACGTATATTAAATGTGTGTTTTTTTCTTTTTCAATTAATCAGTGTGCGGCAGCGGCAGGTTCAAATGACTGTCTACCTCACGATAGAATCCTCTTTTGAGACCAAGCAACAGACAAATGAGTATGAATGATAAGTTTTCCCGTTATTTTACTCTTTTGCACAAACACCATATTATTAAACCATTCTGTTAATCGTCATTGGAGGTATATGCTATTTTCTGACTGTTAATCATGGGCACCGCGCCGTTTTTTGAGCAAATGACATTTGAGAATTTCTCAAAATGGGGAATTCAGAGTTCATTTTTACAGAAAGGTTTTGAGTTTCCAATAAACTTTATAAGACATAATTTGAAGCACATGTACTCATAAATGGAATAATGTTTACAAATCACCGGTAATCAGGGTTGAGAAAAATACTTTAAATGTAGTATTTAAATACTTCGCTAAAACACTTTATTAAAAGTATTTAAATATACACAAAAAATACATTAAGACTTGATCTGATTAATACATACGTATTTAAACTACTTCAAATATTCAAAATACTGTAAATTTTAAAGTATATTACAGTATTTAGTAAATTTACAGGGTAAATACATAATTATGTATTGTATATTTTTATGACAACAATATATTCTATGGCCACATTTTTTTTTAGCCACAGAATTTCCTATGTGCTAATAATAGTACACTGAACAAATACGTGCATTGTCAGAATTATGATTTAAAACCAATATTTTTTTTAAAAAAATGTATGGTATCGGTACATGTTGTACCCACTCAGTAAATGTTGGGTTAATAAAACACTTCAAGACCCTGAGGAAAGCAGAACAGATCAAATTCTAATACAATAAATAGTAAAATAAAATAGAAATAAAATTGTATTTTATTCAAATTTGTACCAATTATATTAAAATAATTTTAAACATCGTGGTTTATATAAAAAGTGATCTTTTTCTTCCTTCAAAGTATTTGATATGAAGCAATCCCGCGCAACGCCGGGTATTTTGCTAGTTGTTAAATAAAGACATAAATCTTGTCGCGTTACAAATATACAGTTTCACAAAGTCTTTTTTGTTCAGTTGCGTTTTTGATACGATACATTGAAATAAGCCAAATTGAGCTTGCATGAAAACTCTAAATAATCCTTCTTTGGTCCATGGTCATTGGACAGATCTTTCAAAATAGGCGCTCGAAATGTTCAATTTACGACGGCAGTGGAGAATGTTGCTTCTGCGTCGGAACGGAGAAGAATGCGGAGATACATACTCTTTGGTCTGGTTGGAGTAATTTGGTGTCGGAGCAAGATTCTCTGCCGACGACTCTGATGACAACAAGTGCAGCTGTTCTGGTTTGACAGATCGAAGAGAGCGTAGCAGCGCGTAGTAGATCTCTGCATCTCTGCGTCTGCCGCACTGGCTCTGTCAACGAAACGTTGCGAAGGCGTATAATAATATGCCGAAGCCACGTTTTGCAAAGTCCATTTCTTGTGAAGTAAAAGGTCATGACGGCATTCAAATAATTTCTGACAAGGTAAATGGATAGTGACATGTTTGATGTTTACCGGTATTGATGGGAAATGTCAGTCATCGACAAGAACGTTTTTTGAAGTTTCGAAATGTAGTGAAGTTTCGTTTTCTCAAAATATCTTGTTGCAGGTCAATTTACCAGAAATAGAAGGAAATAGTGTGCTAGTAGAAGTGAAAGCATGTGGTCTTCTTAGTTGTCATTATGACAATTCTGCGCTTTTTCAACTTCTGACAAAAGCGAAGAAGAACCAACGAATTGGTGTAGGATGTGACATTGCCGGCATAGTATTAGCTGTGGGACCTGAAGTGACAACACTTTGTGTTGGTGCTGCTGTAGTAGGTATGTTTTCTCAGGAAAAATTTCTGTGGTGCAGATTTGTTTAATTTTTTGAGTGTAGATTTTCAATTATTGTGAGATTTGAGACTTTTGATTTTGTGTAGGTGTTGTGCCGCTGGATTATGAACAGTCTGGCTGTTCAGATTTTGTTGTTTTGGAAGAATTTGATGTTGGTGAGTTGTTTCAGATTCAGGGGTTTCAGTAATACTGTGGAAATCAATATTCTAATGAAATTAAACTTTACCTTAATTTTTATTGATTTTTATTAAAGAGGAGACAATTCCAAATGTGTTCAAATATTTATGGAATGATTAAATTGAGAACGTGTGATGGTGATAGCTTTTACAATGATCTCGCACATTAATTGTTCAAGCATTTTGTTGAAATTTGTTTATTAATAGCATTCAATATGCTAATTTAAGAACTTGTAATTCATACCCTTCAAAATAAATTCCATTCAAAATTGTGCTTTGCATACTGCACTAATCATTATAGACATTGAATAGTTGAATAATGACTTTTCAGCCCCAAAACCAGATGGAGTAAGTTTTGTGGAAGCAGCTGCATGCATAGGTGATGCTGTGAAAGCATACACTGCTCTACACTATTTAGGAAGATTAACTTCAGGAGATACAGGTAAATATTATGTTTTTGTGTAATGTCTAGAGTAAGGAAATTGCTTATCTTACAGAGAAAAAATTGTATATCATTATCATCATTATTAGCAGTAGAAACTGAAATAGTTGTAGTAATATTAAGATAATTCGCTGAGTTTGAAACTATTCTAGGGATTGCCATACTTTATAAAATTTTAGTTGTGTGTCTGGTCTGGTCTTTTGTCTTAGTGTTCTGCATATAGTATCGCACAATTTCTGGAGTTTTTGGATCTTTATGTTTATATCTTTTTTGTCGCAGTATGAGATGTTAAATCCTAAATAATTAAAGTTGTTTACTTGTTCAATACTTTTTCAATTGATCACTACTTTACATCTGAGATGGTTTTTCCCCTGGAATGCCATTGTTTTCGTTTTAGAGGTTGATATCTTCAAGTTAGAATTTTTCCCTGTTAACTTTGGGTAATGGGCAGCTCTCTGTAGGTCGTCTTCTGAGGTACTAAAAATGGCCTGGTCATCTGCAAATAGAGTAGTGTTTAAATTTGTATTGCTTATTTTAAAATGTGTGGTTAGTTTACTTTGCCATTCTTTAATAATATGATTGATATATATATATATATATTAAAAAGGTTCGGGGACATCAATTACATAGAACATTTTTGTTGAATTTGAAGACTTATATTAAATTAAGACAAAGGACATGCATTATGTTCTTTACACCAAAATCTGTAATATAAGATCTTTAGTGATTATCTATTGGTGTAATTGGATTTGTTACTTATTATAAATGTCAAATTTAAATAATTATCTGAGTAAGTAAGTTTTTCCTTGCCCCAGTTGCTCAAACTTTGATACAATTGGAGAGAAGCAGGGAATTAGATTTTTTAATATTAGATCTTCAAAATATTTCATGTAGACTTTTTTAATATTATTAGTAAATTTTACTAAAATGAGAGTTGAAATATGAAAGGACAACGGAACATTACAAATACAGAATAGTACATTAAATATTAGGGCGTTCATGGTTGTTAACATGGCTCAGCCAGGTGAGTCTCAGTTCGTCTGCAGTTAGATTCTCTGTGTGAGTAAATCTTTTTTCTTTAAACTTTTCGTAAGAAAAAAGGACATACACTCAGTTCAATAGCTAAAATCCATTTCATTTAAATATTTTAAACTAATTTTTTTTTATGCTGGCAGTTCATTTGTTGGAATTTTTTCAAGTGAAAGTAGATGAAGTATTAGTGGATTAGAAATTGCATGATTTTATAACTGTTACCAATAATACAAGTAGGTATGTGCTTGTAGGTATAGCTCCACTAGCTCAAGTTGTACCAGCCGTTATTGGAGCTCGTGAACGAGATATCTAAAGTTCAGAATGTTTTGTTGCTCTCAAACATCAACTACTTTTTTTCTAATACTAGCATACCTGTGCAAGAATTGTTGCAATTAAACATGCCTACCCTCCTTCCCTCTTCATGAAATGGAAAAAGTTGTTATCAAAATATGCCTCATAAATTCTTATAAAACCCTATCTTTCAATTGATTTGCGGGATGTAAAATGAAAATCTTATAACATACAAATGTTATTGGTTGAAAAAATAGATTCAAAAAAATGTATAGCATTATTTGCTGCTTCTCTTTGATTGTTTGGTAAAATTTGAGCAACTGGAGAAAATTAAGTACTTGGATAATTTTCTTGAAATTTGATGTTTATAATTAACAAATGAGAGATGAACTACCGCATTAAACCATAGTTTTTAGTTTTTGCAAAGAAATCTAGCTTCAATCTTAAAGATCTTAAATGAGTCCAAAAGAACTTTTGCACTTTTCAATCCTTCAGAGATTTTAGTCGAATTAGTACATATGGCATTTCATTAAGAGAACTTTACTGTACTTGTATTTGAGCAAAAAATTAAAAGAAAAGAAAAATTCAAAAGTAATTTTTGAGAAAATCTTCTTTACATTTTTTGTAATTGTGTTGATTTCACTCAAAATTAGCAAAAACAACTAATTAAAACACTGCAACTGGATATTATTTAAATATCTCATTTGGGCAGATTTCATAAGAAAAAAATCTATCATCAACATGTAGTTGGAAGAGAGGTTGAAAATGTTTAATTGGCTATTTTCGAAAATTCAAAGATTTCGTTAAAACTCGAACCTGGGCCATTTTTTTGTAAATTATAATAGAATTTCCTCGAGTGACGTACCTTGTCACGTCTATATTGGTCCGCAAACATTCCCTTTGTCTCCAATCGAAAGCAATCCCCGCCCTCAAAATTTACGATGTCTCTCAGGATCTCTTGAAGATTGTCAGGTGGCATTATGTGGATCGCCTCTTCAAGGAGCCCATTGAAATACACAGTCCCGATGTCGACTTATCGCATCAACCCATGGCTGGCGGCAAAAGATGCCATGAGGCGAATTGCACTCGTTGGGGCCCCGAATCCGAAAGGTTCTCTGCAGTGAACGCTGGCGAATCCAGGGCGACTATACTATCTTCTCAAGCGATACTCATCCCTCAACTCCATTTGAGAGCACGTGACCTATTCTTTTTAACGGCCCACAAGACCCCCAGATGACTTTCTTGAGAATGGCCTTCACATCGCCTGATATTGTCTCGCTTCTCGGTTGCGTCAGACTCTTACAGGGTCTCTTTGGACGGCACCTCGGAGTAAAGTCAAGTTCTTCTACGGCTTTAAAACCATTGTTTAACTGCTTCGTCATTTTCCCCTCGAATCACGCACAATACTCTTGTGCCCAACGGGACATGTACGTCCTTAGGCCTGAACCGGAGGTTGCCAGAGACAGTCTTTTGTGTCCTTATCGAAAGTTTGTAGCGGAGTGCTGAGTGACGTTACTGAACCAGATAATGACCATTACTGAAGCAGAAGTCTGGGCTCATTCTGCCACAGGCTTCGATTATTGCGAAGGGCGTTAACATCAACTGTCCGGGCGGTACTGGACCCTCACGCCCAACTTTGGCCTCTGTCAGCTTGGATGCCAGTTTCTTTGTAGCGGCGTTCTTCTTCTGAGAACTTGACGTCACGGCGACTGGTAGATGACGTTTCTCTGAAGACCAGACGCAGTACTTCTTAGAGTCCTGGGCATGCCCCAAAACGTCTTTCCGTCGCATATACGTATATACCTACGGGATACCTAAAGACAGAGATTTTGTGATAAAGTCCAAATCAAACGTTTGAAAGCTTGAGTTCACTTGAACGAAAGGAAGACGCCTCGATTACATTAGTAACATATCTAACAGTTTGATCTGTTCATTTGAACAGATTTTGATAACATATTTTATGTCATTTTTCTTTGGTTTTTGGGTATTTTAAAAACAACTTAGAAGTATTTTATTGATCATTTGGGGGGATGTTTTAGGTCATAAAAATCTGCTCAATAATAATACCTTTCTCTCGGTCTCTGTTCATGAAATTACACGTTTAAACAAACACAATACAAACAAGTAACGTCACATCCACATATACTCTCTGCTTCACTCATTAAACACTATTTACAATAAAACCCATTAACAAGAAAATAATAACATTGCATGCATTCATACTTGAAAAACTTAAGATATATTTCCACTATTTTGCGTGAAAATGAATGGCCATCATTTAGTTTACTTTGTTATTGAAATATAACAATCTTGGATTAAACATACTTTTAAAAACGTTTTTAGAGCTGGTAACTTTCGTTTCTTCGAAGTTCTACTGTTTTAGACGATGCGAAGTCCTCGTTCCCAGCACCATTTATCATACAACAAAAACTTCGTCGTTCCTCCACAATTCCGCCTCGTACATTCCGAAATTTCCATATCAAAAACTTAATGTTCAGAGAATGTTATGTGTTTGACGTTTCCGTCTTGCCAGGCGTTAAACGTACTGACGAAACCCCGTTTAAAAATATAATTTCAAAATTCTCTATTTCTACCAGACCTTGCTGGCGCACGCAAAACAAGTTTCGTGCTACGCAATTTATCGCTTGTTTTCTGAATACTGATCTATCATTGGCTAGTTTTTTATATTTCGATATTGGATTGTTCATTCGAAAATAAATTAATTTAATATTTTGTTTATTTCCACACTGTTCAAATGAATTGAGAATGTAAATAGATCCTTTTATTTATTTCCTATTGGTCTTCTGACTTGTCTTACACGTTTTATCGATATTTTCGTATTTTACGCCGATGTCTCTTACATTAAGGCTACATTGCTATATCATGTTACAAATCAACCTTTCCCAAAATATAAAACATAATATTAATGAATACAGTTAATTCAGTAACTAGCAACCAGAGCGCGCTTGCTAACCTTAAAAGCCCATTGCAAAGAGGGAACGTGCATGAATGCACTATACAAATTTAGACCATCATTTGAGTAACATTAGTTTACCAAGTTTTGTAATGCATGAATTCCTTTAAGTTCTGTGTTTGGTTAGGACATTTCTATACCCATTCTCCTTGCCTTCTTTGCAGTATGCTCAAAAAGTTTCACGTAGGTACCGTACTGCAAGCGTTTCCCCCACACAGTCCTGTCAATTTTTATTTTATTTTGGTTATTTGAATCTATTTTGATTAGTGTTCGAAGATTTTTTACAGTTTTTGCGAAGTTTATATGAAGTAGGACTGACTTAATTTTTCTTTTCCAGTCCTAATACTGAATGGCGCATCTCCTTTCGGAAGCGTGTGCATCCAGTTGGCTCATCACTGGGGTGCAAAAATCCTTACCACCTCTTGTACAGAAGAAGAAAAATCACTCTTGCTACAGCTTAACATAGAAGCACTCCATATAATTGAACTTAACCAGAAGAATTCCAGTTTGAAGTCACTGGTAATGCTGGAAACAGGAAACTTGGGCGTGGATATCATAGTCGACCAAGGCCTAATGCAGTTTTGCCAGGTGATTACGATTTATTTTTCTTCACGAAACATTCGATGATTTGCACTCATTAATGCCAGATGGTGCGTTTATGCACCATGCTACAGCTTTTGTATATTGCGTCTTAAAGAAGTAATCTGAATTTTTCTTTTCGTTCATATTACTTGTATTGTATAACACATTACGAGTTCATAACATTATTGACGTAGCGTGGATTTACAGATCATACAATCAAGCGAATTATGAATTTAAGGATGAATATTGTGAGTATTGTTCTTTATTAAAGTTGTGTGTCAATACGAGTTTCTAAATGTTCGAGAAGCATTTATTTCCATCCAGTGGCGGTTCATGGGTATTCGCAAGTTCGCATGTGCACTCGAGATATGCGAACTAGGAAACCGCGTCGTGGGGTGTCGTGGGGTTGGCGGGCCCAGAGGGTGTGTGTGTGTGTGTGTGTGTGCGTGCAACAGTGGCTTATGGACGGATGGAGCACTCCGTTGACGGTACGAGTATTACCGACCCAGTGGCAATCTCCGTGACATGTCTCGAAGTTACAACACTCAGCTAGCACATGCTTTTCAGAGAAGTAAGATTTTGAACGAAGGAAGTGTAAGATACCTCTCCATTTAAGCAAGCTGCTCGCGAAACTCGAACGCAGTGCTGTGCAGTGTTGGATATTTATAAGTATCGTGTAATTGAATTATATACGCACGTTTTATTGTGTGATAAAATGAGTTGCAATTACAAATCCGTTCCTAAGTAAGTGAAAACCCAAATGCATTTTGTAAACGTATATAGTACTTGGCCACTTTTAATGCGTTTTGAGAAACCAAAGTTAGTGTTAATTTTGTGACATGAATGTTTGTACAACTAACAATGAATAGCGTTGAAATAATTAAATATGAGAAACCAATGATATTAATGAAAAATTTGGTGGAAACAAGCGTCAGATGGACTTGTTTCGTCATACAGTGTAGGACAAATTATCCAAATCGTATTGAGAAATGGGTGTAGAGACCGGCCATAAATTTGAACAGCGAGCTTATGGAAAATACTTTAAACCAAAAGTGCGAGTAAAACAAAACCTTCTGAATCGATGTGCTTAATATAGCTCCTGACACTCGTGGGAAAACTGTTCGGGAACGTGCCGAGTCGCTACGCGGTAAACTGATCTAACTGGGTATAAGATGCCCTGTGTTTATCATTATTTATGTTAATTATGTTTACGTTAAAATGCCGGAAATATATGCGTGCGTGCGCGTGCGTGTGCGCGTGTAATGTATGCATATGTGTATGGGCGTGAGTGTGTGTCAGAGAGGGGGAGAACGGGAGAAAGAAGAAAAATATTGCACTTCCTAATGGCATGACCGCGAGCCGCCACGATGCACCTCTTCCTAGAAGTGTAATATGCCCTTTACTTCAAACCTGCAGATCGTGCGAACAATTAGTTCTCGATAGCATCCTTCACACCTTCTATACGAGCATTGTAGGAAGCTCAAGCACACTCGAAATTTTTTTCGAGGGTGGTGGTGGAGATGGACATGGATAGTGTCCAGCCGACATAACGTTTTATTATAAAGAAGTTTATGATGAATATAAATTGTATTTTTTGTTTGTTATTTAGTTAGCATTTATAATGTTATCAACTGACGTATAGAATGACGTGTTAGTATAGAAAATTAGTAAAAGCCATAGTTTTACTTTCTTGCATACTACACATGTAGTATAAAGTTATGTAATGCTGCACCGATTTTTCCCCAGAAAATTAGTATTGTAGATCCCTGATACCGAAAAAGTGGATAACTCTTATTCCTATATGTAATAAATTACTCCCTTTAGCACGTTGTGTAGTCAGAATTCACTTTTTGTGGGACCTTTATACCGAAAAATTGGTTTACGGCAGAATATGGATAAGATTGGGGCACTGAGTGAGTGAGTGAAGGAAGGACGCATAGGTGCAAAAATATTTGGTCACAGATGGTTTGGTGGATGACAGATGGACGAGTGTACTCTGTCAATTTAAATTGATTCAAGAATATTCAAATTCTACATATAAGTACTAGCACTTGTACTACCTTTCAGTTTAGAAGATTTTATTCGTAATCCTATAGATTCAATAAAAACAATTGTTGAAAAAATATGTAAAATTATTTTAACTATGTAGATGTCATAATGTTCATTTATTTATGTTTAAAAAACAAATTAAGTAGTTATTATTTCAATATTTTGGTACAAAACTAAAAAAAAGAATTATTTCGGAAAATGTTGAGAACTGTAAATAGATAATTATCCACGTTACGTATCACTAAACTAATACCCGTCCCCTTTTAGCGTTACGTCATTTATGCACGACCCCTAAGCAGCGTACAGAGCAGGGCGCCACTGCGATCTTGAAGGAAAAGTCGTCGATCAAAATTATCTCGCTGTTAGGGCTCCCAACAACGTACAACAAAATATTCTAAAATGCAAAGGTAAGCCTTAAAATCGAATAATTGTGGCTCGCAATAAACGATAAACTGCGGTACCAATCAGCTACGAGACGTTGCGATGCCTGCCTCGCTTAAGGCTGTGGAAAACAAAATGTTCTGTGTGGACCGCAAAATCATGCTAGACATCGATGTATTCAACGGAATGGTGCGTTTATCCCGTTTGAAAGGTCACCTTTCTCTCAGAACGGTTGTTTTGAGAAGAGACAACATTCATTTATTATCCGCGACCGCAACGATTACACAACCGCAATCTCTCCCCCCCCCCTCCCCATTAAGGCATCTGCGACATGCTTTGTGTCTCAGAGTTAATATTTCATAACGTGGGTCAAATGTTCATGGTTTTCACCGAATAACTTCTAAGTTGTTAGCATTTTTTCGCCGATTTCTGTCCAATTCGGCGCAATTTTATTTACGAAAGTAAACGAAAATCAATTGCTATTAATCGGCAATTCAAGACACTATGAACAAACTAAAAACAGAAAAATATAGTTTAGAAAATCACAATTACAGCGATGGCCCAATAACAATAGTTTACGTGTATAAACATGTGCAGCGAAGCCAGTGGTGAAGTTTGAAAATGGGGGAGCTGTGAAATAGTTCACAAAAGATTTTGAGGCAGTTTATGAGTAGACCGGAAAAAGGCACCATATGAAATCAATTTTGTACTATGGATGTATTTCAGAATCAATTGGAATCGTAAAGATTGATGACTTAATCATTGCTTTCTCTTCATTTCTTGTTAATTCTTGGTGGCTTTCCATTTCAATTTTACGATTATGAACCACGTGTTTTGTGTGACTGAACAGCGATTTGGTCTATCGGTGCAGCGAAAAGAAATAGGTCTTTCATCAAGAACACCGCACCGTGCGTGCTCCGAACCACCAGACCTTCTTTTAGAGAGGCTATTTCAAGAAAATGGCTCAGCCTGGACTAATTAATAAGACACTCGTAGCCTAGATATCGATCAATGTATAGCACGACAACTTCAAAAGCTGCCACAGGACTTTCCTTAGGAAGCATCGCGAAGCTATGTGTACTTAGCTGTCTGGGAGACGCCGCGTCCTACGCACAGATGCCGTTTTGGACGTGTTGCGACTTTCCAGTGTACGAAATGCCTACGACTCCCGCCCAGCCAAGTTGATACTTATTAAAGCCTATGCTTTCGTTGCGGAGTCGATTGCCGGAGCAGTTTCCCTCACGGAAGGGACTGCGAAAGCAGGTTCGCTCTCACTCACGTGAGGCTGACTGACAGCAGCGTCGACGCGGCAAAATTGCAAATTGATATTCCCTGATCGACCGACCGATTTCTGTGAGAGACCAATGTTTATGGGGCCCCCATGTTTATGGGACAGATGTCGCAACTCCGTGAATTTTGATTTTGGGGGATACTTTGTATAAAGTCTCAACATTTTCAAATTTTTCTAAAAAATGGGCCCTAATTTTTTCTTTGTTTATTTTCCTCTAATAGAGCAAAAGGCTCGAAAAAAGAAGAAAAGACTCTACAAAATTAATTACGTAACTCGTATTTCCGTTACACTCCATAAATTTTCGAAAATTACAAAGACTTTTTTCGGCGTTTTCCTACAACTACAAATATGAAGATATTTTTCTTCTTAATGAAATCTGTACATCTAAAACAGTTATACAGAGGACCATGCTCATATTTTTAAAAATGAGTGTTTTTGCGTAATTTTGTGTAAAACATGAGCAATTGTAAACAATTATTTTTTTTTCAAAAACGGTTCCACCTTTTCTACGTATGTAGCAAAGAAGGTAAAGAAAGTGGTGCTGGTCCCATTTTCGTCGCAGTCTCTGTATTTTCGAAAATTGAAAAAAAAAGATGCGAGAACATATGTATGATATATAACTACATAATATCGTGTGATATATGTATATCAAAATCTTTTTTAAAAAAATTGATTAAGGGGTTTCTGCACCAAGGACTAATTTGTTCATGAGCAGCCACTGATGTTAGGGCGCGGGCGCGCAGTGAGGGCGGCCCCAGGTAAAACAGGGCCTATTTTTAGGATGAAGTTTTTCCGATTGCAAGAAATATTAATTACTTCATACTTTGCATGTGGATAAAAAAACAACTGAAAACAGCATCTTTCAAGACAAATCCATAAGAACGATTTTTCCCGCTTTGGTAGTCTATATAACCTGTTTTTCAATCAATATAGGTAAGCAATTCATTTAGTTTTTATAACTGTCGTAATCTCATAAAATTAAATAATGAAGGCAGATTTTTCCACCATCGATTATTAATCATAACTGATGGAATATTTTTTTGGTTAATTGTTAACGGTTTATTTTATTATTTAAGGTACTAACACTTTACTAGCATGTACTAGCACTGTTATGAAGGGGGCCCGGATAAAAGTTTCGCGAACGAAGCCACACTCATTTCGTTATGCTACTGGTTAGTGGCAAGGTGGGCTCCGGATTCCCGGTTCTGCAGAGTTACCAGTTGGGTGTTGGTTTCGTCGTGGCAGTGTTCGAGACTCTTGGGCATGAGGGGGGACTTGTTTCGATGCATATTAGTAGCCTTTTAAGGAATCCGGTACCAATCCGAGCAGATGCAAGCTTCAAGGTGACGAAACTGACGCATCCAATTTAAGGGTAGATTTCCTCCAAGAGCATTCCGTTCTGGCGCAATCAGATGCCAGCCACCCGTTACAGAAATACACATCCTTAAAAAAATTCACAGGATGTTATTTGAAGGCAAATGTATCCACAAATTGCTGTTATGAAATACAAAACGCACTTGTAACGAAGCTCATTAACGTACTTACTTAAAAAATTACAAATATTGTATTCGATGCAATTTTGAAATATCTTTTTTTGGAAAAACAACAATTCACACACAACTTTTCCATCTCTATCCCAAGTTTTCTCATCCTGTGTATTACATTGGACGTTGGTGTGAGTGCAAATCTGGTTTGCGTCATGCAGTTCAACATCGGAGCGTCCTTACGCCAACATTTTACAATTTAAAATTGCAATCATCCCTGGTGGGGATCGAACCCACGACCTTTGGATTAGAAGTCCAACGCGCTATCCTCTGCGCTACAGGGACTGACGGATGAAGCCGCCTTCATTTGTGTCTAAGCCGGTTTGTTGAGTTTTGCTTTCTGAGACCCTTGGTGAAGGGGGACCCTTTCTAGGTAAGAGGGGGAAGATATTACCTGCAACCGTTCGACCTGGAGTCTTGCAAAGCGTGCCGGCTCCGACGAAAATTTATCTTTGACGAATGTAGTCCTTATTTTGGGGTTTTCTTTCTCCGGTCTTTGCTATTAATTTCATTTACTTCCATGAAACGCGCCTTCAATGGTAAGGTTTGGTGCAATCTGGATTCAATTCTTATTAAGTTTGTCATTCTGTGTAATTAAGTGCGGAATACGTATTAAAAGTATCATTGCAATCTGTAGGTGCTTATGTATATCTAGCTGCTAATGTTATTATTTTCGTCGATGTAAGTAATATGAATGTATTACTGGTTTTGTGAACAAACACGCAATTTCGTTTGAATTTCATAAGATTTATAAATAAATGTGCCTTACAAATAGAAATAATACATTATTTTCATCAAATTGTAAAAGTTGGGTTTCTCTTATACATAGTGTACATACATTTTAAGTTTGGGTATTTACACGCTTAGTTTAAACGCTCGGATACTTTTTTTTTATTAAAAACAATTTTAAATTGTTATTTTTTAATATTGTAAAAATATACTAACGGCACTTTTGTTCATTTTATATCATGGGCTAATTGTAATTAAATTTCTCAAGTAATTCATCAAGATAACATGTAATTTAAAGTAATAGTATATTTCATAACCATTTATCCTAGCAATAACTAGAGGGATCTCAGGAGCACACAGATATTTATTTCTCTGTGCCTCCCTGATCGCAAATACTTTTTGTTCTGGATCATTTTCAGGAAAATCTCAAATTAAAATTACAAACTACTTTGTCTACCTCATTTCACAAGTTTATAAAACCGAATGTAATCGTAGTCGCGTAGTCGATGACATCGTGTAATAGTAAATGTGAATTTGGACTGTAAAACAAACTCAGATTAATTACTAACTTTAATTTAAACCAGTAGTGCAGCAATAGCACATTTTTCTCGCGTTATTTAAATTTTCAAAATTTGAAATTTTGTATTTCAATTTCAATGGTGTCAACGAACATGTAACCTGCGTCATTGTTTTAAGCGTCCCATGTTATGTCTATGAAAAAATCATAGAAAGAGTGGTTTTTGAGAATTTGTTTAATAAATTGCCTTACCTAACGTCAAGAAGAGATTACACAAAAACTACTTTTTTAAAACTAAACTTGACTTTTTTTAAAGCTCTTATTTTTATAACAATTTTTAAGACGTATCTATTTGTAATATTATAGTTTGAGAATGTTACGTTTTTACAACCTTCAAAAATTCAAAGAGTTCGTCGGGAATGAAACTAACACCCCTGTTGTTAACCATTCAATTGATACATACGACGAGAAAATGTAAAGAAAAGAATTCGAACAGTTTTTGAGACAATCATTGTTTTTAAAAAATCAAAAATTGTTCTTATTACACTCTAAATGAAGCAAAAACTACTAATATTTTAGAAAATTTTTAGATGACTATATTTCAAGATGTCTTTGAACAACAGATATTATTAAGAAAATAATTTCTAGTTTCCATATTGTCGTTGGAAAACATTTGCAATTTTCGAAAAATCAAAGATTTCAACGAATATGAGATCTGTACCATTATTTTAAATGTTTTTTACGATATCTCAGGACAAAGTCAAATCAAGAAATTTGGAGCCATTTGAGGATTTTTTGGAAAATGTAAAGCTTCATGTTAAGTACGTGAAAAATCAAAATACTGCTTTTAAGTTCGCAGGGCCTAGAGTTCGTTCAGACCGTTCGGGGAATATCAATTTCGGAGAAAATCGTGAAACTATTTAGACACTAGGGTTGACCACGGACGGACACTTTGACATCATTCTATTTTTCGGTATCAAGGACCCTGTGGTATTTTAACAACGTGATAGAGGAAGTAACGTACTTCTAACGAGGAAAAGCCTTTTCGGTACCAGGGCCTGGCAATAAGAGTTTTTCTGTGGAAAAATCGCTGATTGCCAGCGCACGATTACAGTTCTCTCTCTTTTACAAAGTAAAGCGAGAAAGTAAAAACATTGAAACCCCTTATTGAAACCATCCTCATCGTCATGTTGAAGTAGCTTATTTTAATTGTGAAGGTATTGTTCGTAACTTGTTGCAGTCCTAAATTATGTTGGGAAACACCTTATGTACCCAAGCACTAAGGTCAATTCTACCCAACTTTCAGTGTGAAACCCGAACTCATAGCTTTGTTCGCGTAAATGCGTAACATTTGTAATAATGATTATCCTGTTATAATGATTGGGATTAATTTACATTACATTCTCGAAAATCTTTACATTTACCCAATCGAACTCATTATTAATAAGTTCGTGTTTAGTTTGTATGCCATCTCCGTGCTCTGGCAAGTTAATTTTTTCCTAATATTTTTACATGTCTAAATTTTAATATTCACGTTAATGCATCTACAGAGGCACCACAGCTTCGTTGTTATTACATTAAATTCTGTAGATGGTGTTATGTGTTCATTTTTGTGTATGATTTTTTGGGTATAAGCTGTGACAGAGAGGAGCAAACTTTTTCGAGTGTGGGAGAAAAAGAAAGGAAATATTAAGCAATCCAATCGAATAGAGTAGAGGGTAATTCTGTGGAGAACATTTGTTGTATCTCGTAAGTATTATTTGGAGCAAATATCATTAAAGTATTAAAATTAATCAAATCAACAGAAAATGCTTTAAAAATGACGGGAAAAGGAAAAAAAGAAAGACTTTAGTCGACATCGAAGGAAAATGCAAAAAATGCCATATAAAAATGGGTTCCGTGATTTTATCATAAGTAGAGTCCAGACATTTAGGAATGTATTTTTCGTACAATAAGCAGGCAAAAAGGCATTTATTTTTATTAAAATAGGCATGAAAAATACATTTATTCTAGCCAAAGTAGCTTGTGTAAGAACGCGTGTAGACAATAAATCATTAATTTTTCACAACAATTTCTCTAAATATCATTAAAATGATACACATTTCTGTTTTAACATTAGCACTTAACGCGTAGGTGAACGATCATTTCTTTGTAATCTTTATTTCACAAGTCCATCCGGTATGATAGTTACGAACGTGCGACGATCTCTCTTTGATATGATTTTGCGGACTCCCTTTCGAATCTTGAAATGGCAAGAGTGAAAACGGGATTATATCTTTCGTTCTTCTCACTTGTGTAATGGCTGTGAGAACAGCCATCATGCACAGAGAGCTGATCTCAGTAGGGATCCGAGACCATGCTCAAAGTGGGATGAGATTCCTTTTTCATTTAATTTTTTTAAAATTGCCTTTGCTCCCCCAGAAATACAAAATACGACCATTGCTTCGTGTTATACATGCTTCCGGGTACTTATCCAGCTTCATCGAGATCGGTTACAGGAAAAAAAGAAGCAAAATAATGACGTTAAGTCACAAATAAGATAAAATGGCAAAAATAGGCATTAGAAGCTATACAATAGGGGGAAAAAAACAAAATGAAAATCTACTAAAACAACTCCAGTAGCACAATCTAGTAAATCCTATTGTCGAAAGTCACGAAATAGTAACAATAACAAAAAGGCATTTTGCCAAAGTTCAGGGTTCTAGTCATAACTAGTTCTAACATAACAAGTTCAGGCAATTATTTTACCTGAAATAGGCAGAAAAAAAGGCATTTATTTTTACTAAATTCGGCATGGAAAAAGGGATTCATTCTAGTTAAAATAGGGGTGCAAAACGCTTATAAATAACAAAAAAAATTATATTCAAAAGGAATTATTGTGAAAAATTAATTCGTGTTGTCCAGCTTGATGGAGATCGGTGTGAGAAGAGAAAAAGCAAAATAATGACGTAAAGACAGAAAGGAAAAAGGTCAAAAATAGGCATCAGAAGGGGAAAAATTACTTAATTTTCGGGCTCTGGTCAGAGCATAAATTTAAAGTCTATACTAAAATGCATTATTCTAAAGTGAAATGAAAATTACATTTAATTAAAATAGTGTTACGGAGATTGGTATTTTGTGTCGTAATATTCAGTTTCTGCGATTAATCAAGGTTATTGGCTGAATCTTTCTAAAACAGGATTATTGAAGTCAAATGTATGAAAGAGGTGCAACCTACCCTTCGATATGGAACTTAATATAAAGTAAAAATATTGCGTTATCGAAATGTATTTTGTTGCCGATAAAACTATCAACAATTTTGTTTTATCTAAAAGCAAAGCAGATGTTGTAACACAAGTATTTTACTCTGGTTTCCCATTTATAAAGTCCGCTCTCCTGGGGTATCTAATATAGTGCGGGAAAGACTGCTGTCCAATCTAGCGTGCGTCATGCAACATCAAAGAGCCCT
Organism: Gryllus bimaculatus; assembly: GCA_017312745.1. Classification (NCBI taxonomy): domain Eukaryota; kingdom Metazoa; phylum Arthropoda; class Insecta; order Orthoptera; family Gryllidae; genus Gryllus; species Gryllus bimaculatus. The sequence continues at coordinate 8,455,265 of BOPP01000041.1, forward strand.
TCCGCCAACAATTTCCGTGTTTAAAATGGCAAGCATCCCTGGTGGGGATCGAACCCACGACCTTTGGATTAGGTTTGCCTTTCATCACTGGTTCTTTCGCGCAAGAGGGGGAGCTACACCTTTGTCGTTCGACCTGGAGGTCGGCAAAGGAAACCGCCCGACGCCCTCTGCCGTTAATAAACTTGGGCGATTTGAAGAACGGATTTTATAGACAAAGTTATATTATTACATGATGTCAATGAGGTTTGCCCTCATCACTGGTTCTTTCGCGGAAGAGAGGAAGTGGAATACCTTCGTCCGTTTGACTCGGCTCTGTAAAGGAAACGGCCCCAACGCTCTCGGCCGTAGAAAATTTTGGGCAATTTGAAAAAACGGATTTTAGTAGACAAATATATGTTATATTTATATGTAGTTGTAGAAGAAAGTGCGGAGGAAAGTGGCATCTAAGAGTTCTTGCGCCAACAAATTCCGTGTTTAAAATGGCAAGCATCCCTGGTGCGGATCGAACCCGAGGACCTTGGATTAGAAGATCCAACGCCTATCTCGCGCTACAGGCGACTTGGACGAACTATGCCGCGCTTCGCCTCTGTCCCGAGCCTTTGTTGAGTCCATTGAGGTT